>ML354999.1:0-18983 GCA_005239505.1 Nicotiana paniculata
TAGGAGTCTATTTATAAGTTTAGGACAAACCCTAAACTTGTAGGAGACTTCTATTTCAATTGGAAAACACTTAAACCCGTCAAAACTCAGTTTTCCGCCGAACTGGGGACCCTGGCGTTTGGACCCAAAGGCTTGGCTAACGCCAGGGTAGGGCTGGCGTTTCAGCCCTAATGCCTGGCTAACGCCAGGTAGGGTTAGGTTGTTTGGCTCTGTCGCCCGGCTATCTCCCGGGTGTCTCCTNATAAAAAGACATATTTTTTGATTTTACTTAAGTTTTTTTGCGTTTTTGTTTAGACTTTAAACCGCAAGAAAACTTCTAGGAGATCCATCGTTGGAAAAAGTCTAATGTTTTCCAAAACAAAATTTCTGAATTTTGTTATCCTTTTTCATGGTTTTATCTAATTATCAATGCCAGAATAGAAAACAAAAAAGCTAATTAAAAGTTAGACTACTAAGAAAAACAAGAAGCTTAAAGACACTAATCTACTATTTACAAGCCAAAGAGAATCCTCCACCCCACACTTAAGTCATGCAATATCCTCAGTGTATATAAAATTAAATAAAAATAATTAAAATCAAGAAGGATGGTAAGGAAACTCCCTGGTCACTCCACGTCATCCTCCTCATCATAAAAGTCTCTCTCAGCCTCCTCCCAATCATCATCATTAGCTCCAATATCAATATCATCGCCGTTATTGGCCTCCTCCTCGGGCTGTTCTAGCTCAGGCTTTGAATGCTCGAGGGTGTTCACACTTAATCCTCAGGTAACCTTTGGTTTTCACCAAGCCCAGCCAAATGTTGAGTATAAGAATTAAGCGGATAACACTCATTCAAGTTTGCTCGCTCCTCTAGAGTAGTCAGCGTCCCAGCAATCTGCAATTGAAGGTTGAGCATCCCATAGAAGTGGGAAATGAAACTGTCATCACGAGCCTGATACTCGACACCAGTTAGCACAGGCTCATCATCTTCCTTTGCACGTATGCTAGTAATTCCAGTCCCTCAGAGTGCCGCGGGGATGATCATGTCAAATTTCGGCTCCTCATCTACCTCTTCCTTCCTCAGTAATATGTCAGCATATTTCAAAAGAACAATCGATCCACCTTCTAATTCCTCCTTACTTGCGCCATCTGGTGGCGTATCAAATGACCCACATTTACATTTTGGCCTATCATCAAGAACTAAAACAAGCACACCCTGTCACGCCCAATATGGGTGTCATGATCACATGGAAACAACCTAGCATTGATCAACCGCAACCACACTTTAGGCGCCAATTTCAGCTTCTTCTTTGGGAATTTTATGTGGCAGTGGGTTCTCTTATCATGGACCTAAGCATCATCAAAACTGACACCTCATAAGGTGTGGCAAAGCTATCGATAATTTGGTCAGGCTACAAAGTTTTCCAATGGATCATGCAGGACATTAGTTTCTCCTAAATGAGCACATAGTGCAGAAGTAGAGATATCTATCAACCTACCCCAAATTGGCACTAACTTCTCCTCATCTTCTGGATCCCATCCATCATAGAACTCATGGACTAAGCTCATATTGATGTCATCCGAATTCCTAAAGACATACCTTAAACTCAAATCATGTATAGATTTCCAAATCGTCGGATGCTTAGATCTCAATTGGTTCTCCTCCACCGCTAAGTCAGGATGCATGTGCATGGGTCGATAAATATTATACCAATTCTTGGCTAATGGGGTTATGCTCTCTATCCCATACTTGGTCATGACGCTGCCATAGCTGCAGTCTCTTGCAATTCGCAATTCTTTAGCTTGACTACTAGATATAGCCTCTCCTTGTTCTTCTTCTTAGGTGGTGGTGCAGAAGATGTCTTTCCCTTGGTGGGGGTTGTGGCCTTTACCTTACCGTTTTCTGTAGGCTGTGAGCTTAGCTTTGGACAAACCATTTTGTACCTGAAAATCTCACCATTAGTCAACTTGTAGATCCAAGAATGAAAGATAAAAGTGGTCCTAACGATCACACTTAAGAATTTAGCACATGGGTTTCAAGTAAGTCGAGGCTACTCAGACTTCACCTCGTGAAATTTAAGCGTGATGGTAGCTTCAAGTCAACTAGATTCACATGGGAACACAACACAATCACAATAATTTAACCATATCTCCCGCCTCTGGTGAGATAACCCACACTTAAGACTTCATGATATGTAATTTCACATAGCACTAAAATATCAATTCCGGAGACTCAGGCTCCAATTGGGTCAAAAATTGCCTTTGAGGCAGTTTAAGGAACACTTGGTGTGCACTAGTGCTATGAAAGTGCTTGTGTGGGTAAAGTATTGCTTCATCCTCCAAAATCAACTTCGGAATTGAGTGTTAACACTCTTTCAAGCATAAGCAATACCAATCCTAAAGGGTTCAAGGGGTTGGAACTAGCATTGCACATTCCACCATTAACAACATTCACAAAGCTAACATGTATTCATCTACTTCCAATAAACCCAAATAAAAGAGAGAGTGAGAGTGAGAGAGAGAGAGAGGATATCATACCCTATATGTTGAAGAGATCATGAGTGATGTTGAGTTAGTGTGTAGCAGGAGTAGATTTTGTTATTTGTGTGTGTCATAAAGAGAGGTTGGGGGTGCTTGAGTGAGAGATATGGAAGGAATCTGGATATTTGTTTGTGTTTTAAGAATGGGACAGAAGGGGATGGGAGTGGGGGGTTTTAAATGTGTGTGTGTGTTTTTAAAATAAAAAGAAAAAAATAGCTTACTTGGCACCGTGAGTCTAGACGCGAGGCGGAGAGCGTGCTAGTCCAATCAGCGTGCAGCTTGACGTGAGGTGACATGAGTGCGGGGCCTGGTGTATCGCGAGCAAAATCTTGCGCCTGGGCTTGCATTATGAATCTTGATGCAATGAGATCGGGGCATGGGGCTTGGTGTATCGCAATCAGAAGCTCGCGCCTGGCGAGGCGATGCCAGGACTGTAACAAGGTAGGAACCTCGCTAGGTAAGGTCCGGGGCATACACAAGTGATTTTCTTTCTATGTTTTGGACTCCTTTGTGCGTTTTGACTCCCGATTCTTCTCCCGATCATATACTTTCAATTATATCGTGCCCGTACCTATACCATCAACCTTAATTCATGTAATACCAACTTACTAGTGCCCCAAAAATCAAAACAAAAATAAAACTAAGTCAAACTACTCTAAGAATTGGGTTGCCTCCCAACAAGAGCCTTAGTTAATGACATGGCGTGATTATTGCAACATCACCATGGGTTGCCTTCCAAGAAGTGTCTGATTTAACATCGTGGGACGATGTAGAGTCTCATCTAATCATTGGCGAGTATCACATTCGAATTTTGACGATCAAAGTCACCTCCATAGTGGTGTTTTACTCTTTATTTGTTCACTAAGAGAACCCTCTCCCCATCTAAGACTTGTAATTCAATTGTTCCATATGGAGTGACTCTTTCTACCTCGAACGGTCCCGACCATCTCGATTTGAGCTTCCCTTGGAGGAGTCTCAACCTCAAATTGAACAAGAGAACAAATTGGCCCAATTCGAACTCAAGATTTTGAATATGCTTAGCATGCTAATGCTTGGTCCTTTACTTGTACAACTTGGAATTCTCATATGCGTGCAAGAGACATCAAGATCATTCAATTTCAGCAACTATTTTCACCCGCAAATTCCGTATCAAAGTATAACTTTTTTATCGCCCAATATTTCTTGTGCTCAAGTTCCACTGGCAAATGGCATGCCATCCCATAAAACAACTTGTAATGAGCACCGATGGGAGTTTTGTAAGTAGTCTGGTATGCCCATAGACCATCATCAAGCTTTGGAGCCCAATCTTTTCTACTTGCACTAACTATTTTCTCTAAAAGTTTTTTTGTCTCTCTATTTGACACCCAACTTGACCACTAGTTTGAGGATGATAGGTGGTTGCAACCTTGTGTTTGACCCCAAATTTTTCTAAGAGATTAGCAAACAACTTGTTACAAAAATTGGTGCCTCCATCACTTATTAACACTCTCGAGGTGTCGAACCTTGTAAAAATATGCTTTTTCACAAAGTTCACCACAACTTTGGCATCATTGTTAGGAAGAGCAATGAAATTCACCCACTTCGACACATAGTCAACAACCACCAAATTTACTTGTACATATTAGAGGAGGGAAACAGACCTATGAAGTCAATTTCCCACACATCAAAAATTTCAACCTCCATAATTTCGTGCAGTGGCATCTCATGCCTTTTTGTAATTGTCCCAGTTCTCTGACACCTATCACACTTTATCACAAACTCAAGGGAATTATTGAACAACCTAATGCCAATGGAAACCTAACCGCAACACCTTTGCTTCCATTTTTTGGCCCGTATGGTGACCAGTATAGGGCAACGCAAAACATTCATGTAAAATTTCTTATCTTAGACTCGGGCACACATCTTCTCATCAAGTGCTCAGCACAAGACTTGAATAAAATCGGCTCATCCCACATATATGATCTCACAAATCGCAAGAGCTTTTTTTTATCATTAGGTTCAAGGTTAGTCGACATTTCTCCACTTTCCAGATAATTCACATAATCTGCATACTAGGGAATTTCCCCACTAGTAACAGCCAACAATTGCTCATCCAAACAGGTTTCCTTGATGACATCTCCCTCAAACATATGACTCCGAGTTTTTAACCTGGACAAGTGATTGGCCACTTGATTCTATATTCCTTTATGGTCTCGGATCTCCATGTCAAATTCCTGCAAGAGTAACACACAATGGATTAGCCTTGTTTTATCATATTTCTTTTCGAACAAATACCTGATGGTTAAATGGTCTGTGTAGTGTAACAACCTGCTGGTCATTTTGAGTATTTTAGCCATATTTCCCCTATTTTATGCTTTACACATCTGTAATTGTGATTATGGGATTTTCGGGGTGGTTGGTTTGGTTTCGGAGAAGTTTTGGAGTGAATTTAGACACTTAGTCCCAAAGTTGAAAATTTAAGTTGAAAGAGTTGATCGGAGTTTGACTTTTATGTAGACTATTTCGGAATGGAGTTTTGATAGTTCCAATAAACTTGTATGGTTATTTTGGAATTAGGCGTGTGTCTAGATGGGGATTTGGAGGTCCATAGGTTTCTTTGGTGTTTTTTGGCGAAAATTGAAAAGTTGAAGGTTTGGAGGGTTGATAGGTTTGACTAAGAGTTGACAGATGGTATCGAATTTGAATTTTGTTTTTGAGTGTTGAAATAGGTCTGTTGTATCATTTGGCACTTGCATGTAAAAGTTTAGGTCATTCCGAGTTGTTTAGGCATGATCGTCGTAAATTTTGAATTTGGAAATTTGGATTAGTTTCTTAGGTTTGAATCGAGGTACGATTCATGTTTTTTATGTTGTTTGGTGTGATTTGAGGCCTCGAGTAGGTCCATGTTATGTTTTGGAATTGGTGAGAGTGATTGGACGGGGTCCCAAGGGCTTCATGTGTGTTTCAGATGGGTTTCAGACCATTTCTCTATGTTTTGGAACTGCTGATTCTGAGCTAGTTTCCTTCTTCATGATCACAAAGAAACAGTTGTGTTCGCAGAGGGTCTTTTGATGGCAGATGAGTTTGTTCTTCGCGTTTGCAAAGAGGTGATCATGTTTGCGAAGCTTGGGAAGGTTGTGGACTACGCGATTACGTGCTAGGTATCGCATTCACATAGAAGGGAGGCACGTTGGGGCATCAAGCATTCTATCCATCACGATCACGGGAGGACGATCGCGTTCACGTAGGCTCAGGGTTGTTGTGCATCGTGTTAGCGTCCAGTTTGTTTGCTTTTGCCTAGGCCTTTTTCTGGGGCAGTGTTGGTTGTGCTTCGCGATCTTGAAGTTTTTCCCGCGATCATGAAGGATATGCCTGAGCAAACCATAAGTACTCTATTTTCGAGGCTTTTAGTCATTTTAACATATTTTGAGTTATGGAGCCTGGATTTGGGCGATTTTAGAGGTGATTTTCACGATTTGGATTTGAACCTTGATTTTAGCATTTACTTGGTGAATTAAAGTGAAGAAATTAGGGATTGTAGTCATCAAATTCTAAAGCATAAGTTGATGATTTGATGGTCGATTTGAGGTCAGATTTGGATGAAACACATATATTTGGACGATTATCGAAATAAGTGTTCGAAATTTATGAGTTTGGTTTCCGGAGCGCGGGCCTGGAGTTGGCCTTTTGATTTTTGTTAAAGATCTTAGCATTATCATTTGGAATTATTTCTTATGGCTTTTATTGATGATATTAAGTGGTTTTGGCTAGATTCAAGTCGTATAGAGGTTGATTCACGCGGAAAGGGCCTAATAGAGGATGGATTTAGCTTGCTTGAGGTAAATATCTTACCTAAACTTGGTTGAGGCACTAGTTTCCTGGGTTATTTGTGATAGATATATGCTATGGTTGTCGCACATCTGTGGGTTGAACCCATGTGCATGCACCAGGATAATTCATGCTCGGGGTAGTGTTTAGGCTATGATATGTCTTGAATTGATTGCTAAGCTTCATGTTGTGATAGTTATTATATTTGTACCTCTGTTGTGAACTATTTGAGCCATGTTTGAGGTTACATAGAGATTAATATCCTGATTGAACCTGAAAATTATTATTTTCGTGATGTAATTGCCCGATTTGAGCTATGATAGCACACTTTGTACATGCATACACCTTAGCATATCACCTATACCAGTCCAGGAGTATGGAATTTGATATTCATTGATCATATCCATGTATTCTTGTATATTTTCTTTTTGTGTGTTATGGTTGGACTGGTAGCACGTGACCACACTATGTGACTGAGCATGTGACTACGCCGGGTGGATTATGTTATTGAGCATGTGACTACGCCGGGTCGATTGTGTTATTGAGTATGTGACCACGCCGGGCAGATTGTATTATTGAGCATGTGACCATGTCGGGCAGATTGTGTTATTGAGCATGTGACCACGCCAGACGGATTATGATGTTTAGCCTGCGACCACACTGGACAAATTATATGTGACTACGCCGTGAAACATCTATATATGGATCCATCTCCCTAGGGTAACCCTCTCATGTGACTTCTTGATGGTGTACACGCAGATTTGAGGAAAATTGATTAATGGTTTGGTATGGTTATGGAAATTCTGAGGAAAGTTGGCTAGTGTTTGATTTATTTGTTTTTAATGCATTGCATCTTTACTTGCAATTTTTCTTGGTTGTTTACCTGATTTGTTGCATATCTTCTTTATATGATGGATTGTTGACTGAGCAGAGTACGATAAGATATTATGTGCACACAGTGGTTTCTTTCTGTGCTTCATGACTTGATCATATTATTTGTCCTATACTTGTTGGATTTATGAACTGTACATGTGATTAGCGAGTATTATTTATAATTCTTACTTCTTTTATCTCGCTGCATTTAGCTTTGATACTTGATGAGTATATAGGGTCGGTTGTACTCATACTACACTCTGCAGTTAACTGTGCAGATCTAGGTGTCGGACCCAGTTATCAGTAGTTGAGGCTTATTGTTGAGTTGTCATCCAAGAGATAAGGTAAAGCTGCAACTTGTCCGCAGTCCTCATTTCTCTTTTCACTTTGTACTCTTGTCTTTATTTCAGACAGTATTGTTATTTAGCATTTTAGACTTGTATTTTTTTTAGAGCTCGTGATTTGTATTGACCAATTCTTGGGGAATTACCATGTATTGGCATTATTATGTTATATTGAAGGACTTAGACTTGTATTATTTTATCAATGTTGTTATTATGATTCATCTTTCTTATGTTCGTCTTTCCTAGAAAGTGCATTATGCGCCATCACACCCAATTGGTAGTTTTGGGTCGTGACACGTTGGTATCAGAGCCCTAGGTTCGTAGGTTTTACAGGTCATGAGCAATTTTAGTAGAGTCTTTCGGATCGGTACGGAGACATCTGTACTTATCTTTGATAGGCTACCAAACTATTAGGAAACATCACTATCTTGCATTCATGTCATGCAGATTTATTAATTCCGAAGTTTAAACTTTTACTCTTCTATTCTCTCATAGATGGTGAGGATACAGTCAGCCAGATCAAGAAGGAAGGCACTTGTACCACCAGGCAGGTCCGTGAGAGGTTGGGGCCTAAGTAGAGGCCGAGGTAGGGATCACACTACAGCTATATCGACACATGTGGAGCCACTAGTTGCTTTAGTGGAGGAGCAGTTTCTTGATATTGTTGAGACGGTGGGAGTAGCTCAGACACCAACGGGACCTATTGTTATACATGGTCTTCAAAAGGCTTTGGCTCAGATCTTGAGTGTGTCCATGAGCTTGGCTCATCCGGTTACGATACCAATTGCACTAGCTACCTTACATGCAGGGGGAAGCCCAGACTCCCATCGTCCGTACACCAGAGCAGCTAGCTCAAGGTTATCAGACGGGGTGTTACCAGTTCAGCTAGTTATTGTTGTTTGGGCTGAGGTGGGTCCACCCATGACTGATGAGGAACATAAGAGGTTGGAGCGGTTTAAGAGTCTTGACTCTCGTGAGTTCAGTGGAAGAGAGTCAGATTATTTATACAAGAGGTACTCTGATATCAGTGGAGTTGCATTTGCTACTTTTTAGCTGATAAGGGAAGCCTACAGATAGTGGCAGACGTATGAGTCAGGCAGGCCAGCTAGCGCAGCGCCACTTATATGGCATGATTTCTCAATTCTCTTCTTAGAGAAGTTTGTCTCACACGCACACATAAAGGAGTTGCGTGGGGAGTTTGAGCAGATACGCATGGGGAATATGACTGTGACCTCGTATGAGATGAGATTCGCAAAATTTAGCATGTCATGCAGTATGGTTGGTTCCCACATAGAGGGAGAATATTAGGAGGTTCATTGATGACCTCATTTATGGTTTACGATACTGTTTGTCTCGAGAGGCTGATACGAATGCTAGGTTCGACTAGTTGGTTGATATTCCTAGACTTTTGGAGCATGTACGTAGGCTTGTGCGTGAGGAGTGTGAGGCCAATAGGCCTCATAGTTGAGGTAATTTCATCAATGTATCATTTGGAGGTTAGTCACATTACAGTAGAGATCGTCCTTTTAGGCCTGCTCAGGCAGCTCGTCGGATTCATCGTGGTTCATCAATTAGCCATAGTTCATACAGTGCTCGCCTAGTTCAGTCACCATTCAGTATGATATCGGCACAAAGTTCTTACCGTGATTCATTTGCTTAGGGTTTCACAGGTAGTTATCCAGGTTATCAGGTTAAGCACCCTCTAAGGAGGGGTTGTTATGAGTGTGGAGACTTGAGTCACATCAAGAGGTATTTCCCCAGACATCTGAGTAGAGCCCCACATCAAAGCTCACAACCTATGATTTTAGCACTAGCAGCTACACCACCCGCCCAACCAGTTAGGGGTGGGGATCACTAAGTCCAAGGTCTCCCTAGAGGAGGAGGTCGGTCAGGTGGTGGTCAGGCCAGTTGCTATGCATTTCCCACCAAGCCAGAGGCAGTTGCTCCGACGCCATCACAATTATTGTTTCAGTGTGCCACAGGGATGCTACAGTGTTATTTCACTCAGGTTCGACTTATTCATATGTGGCATCATACTTTGCTCATTATCTGGAGATGCCTCATCACTCTTTAGATATGCTTGTTCATGTATCTATACCGGTGGATGATTCTATTATAGTGGACCATGTATATCGGTCTTGTGTGGTGACCATTGGGGGTTATGAGACTTTTAGTGTTGATTTCTTATTGCTCAGCATGGTATATTTGATGTGATTTTGGGAATGGATTTGTTGTCACCATATCACACCATTCTTGATTGTCACACCAAGACACCAACGTTGGCTATGCTAGGATTACCGAGGTTGGAGTGGAGAGGCCCCCTGGATCATGTTCCTAGTAGAGTGATGTCATATTTGAAGGTTCAACGGATGGTTGAGAAGGGGTGTTTGGCATATTTGGCCTTTGTGAGGGATGTTTGTACTGATACTCCTACAATTCTGTCATTTCCGGTAGTGAGAGAGCTTCCAAATATGTTTCCAGCAGATCTACTGGGTATGCCACCCGATAGGGATATTGATTTGGGTATTGACTTAGTGTCGGGAACATAACCCATCTCTATTCTACCATATCGCATGGCACTAGTGGAGCTGAAGGAATAGTTGCAGGAGTTGCTTGATAAGGGCTTCATCAGGTATAGCGTGTCACTTTGGGGTGCATTGGTACTATTTGTGAAGAAGAAAGATGGTTATATGAGGATCTACATTGACTACAATCATTTGAACAAGGAAACTATAAAGAACATGTACCCGTCACCGCGTATTGATGATTTGTTTGATCACCTTCAGGGTGCTAGGGTATTCTCGAAGATTGATTTTAGATCAAGGTACTATCAGTTGAAGATCCGGGCTTCAGATATTCCGAAGACGGCTTTCAGGACCCGATATGGTCACTATGAGTTTCTAGTGATGTCTTTTGGGCTGACTAATGCTCCGACAGATTTTATGCACTTGATGAACAATGTATTTCAGAACAATCTTGATTCCTTCATCATAGTATTAATTGATGATATATTGGTGTATTCTCGCAACCGGGAGGATCATAAACAACATTTGAGGATCGTGCTCCAGACTTTGGAGGAAGAAGAAGTTATATGCTAAATTCTCCAAGTGCGAGTTTTGGCTATACTTGGTTGAATTATTGGGCCACGTGGTATCCATTGAGGGGATTAAGGTGGATCCGAACAAGATTAAGGCAGTTCAGAGTTGGCCCATACCGTCTTCTACTACTGAGATCCGGAGTTTCCTTGGGTTGGCTGGGTATTATCACTGTTTTGTGGAGAGGTTTCCATCTATAGCAGCCCCATTTACTAGATTGATTCATAAGTTGCCCCATTAAGGTGGTCTGACGAGTGTGAGGAGAGCTTTCAGAAGCTCAAGATTGCCTTGACTACAATTCCAGTTCTGGTTTTGCCTTCGGGATTGGGTTCTTATACAAATTATTGTGATATTTTATGGATTGGCATTGGATGTGTGTTGATGGAGGAGGTTAGATTTAGTGCTTATGCTTCGCGTCACTTGAATCCCATGAGAAGAACTACCCAATACACAATTTGGAGTTAGCATCCATTGTTCATTCGCTGAAGTTTTGGAGGCATTATCTTTACGGCATATCTTGTGAGGTTTTCACTGACCACATGACTCTCCAGCACTTATTCAAGCAAAAGGATCTGAACTTGAGGCAACAGAGGTGGTTAGAGCTACTAAAGGACTATGATATCACCATTCTGTATCATCTGGGAAAGGCCAATGTGGTGACCGATGCTATGAGTAGGAAGGATGAGAGCATGGGGATTCTTGCTTATATTCCAACTGGGGAGAGACTGTTAGCATTGGATGTTCAGGTTTTGGACAATCGGTTTGTGAGGTTGGATATTTTGGAGTCCAGCAAAGTTCTCGCTTGTGTTGTATTATGGTTGTCCTTGTTTGAGCACCTCAAGGCATGTTATTATGATGATCCCCAATTGTTTGTCCTAAAGGACACGGTGCATCACGGTGATGCCAAGGAGGTTTCCATTGGAGATGATGGGGTGTTGAGGCTACAGGGTCGGATCAGTGTTCCAAATGTGGATGGATTGCAGGAGTTGATATTTGAGGAGGCCCATAGTTCGCGATATTCCATTCATCCTGGGGCCGTAAAGATGTACCATGATTTGAGGCAGCACTATGGGTGGCGGAGGATGAAGAAGGATATTGTTGAGTATGTTACTTGGTATTTGAACTGTCAGTAGGTAAAGTATGAGCATTAGAGATCGGGTGGTTTGCTTCAGAGGCTAGACATTCTAGAGTGGAAGTGGGAGCATATCACTATGGATTTTGTGGTTGGCTTCCACAAACCTTGAGGAGATTCGATGTAGTATGGGTCGTTTTGGACAAACTAACAAAGCCTTCATAATATGCTCGTGTCTATTATCTCGGATCGAGGCACGCAATGTATATTGCATTTTTGGAGAGCAGTGCAGCGTGAGTTAGGCACAGAAGTTGAGCTGAGTACGACCTTTCATCCCCTAGACAGACGAGAAATCCAAGCGTACTATTCAAATTTTGGAGGGTATGTTACATGTTTGTATCATTGATTTCGGAGTTTTATGGGATCCGTTTCTTTTGCTAGCACTGTTCTCCTACAATAATAGCTATCAGTCAAGTATTCAGATGGCTCGTTATGAGGCCTTATATGGGAGGCAATGTCGTTCTTTGGATGTTTTGTTTGAGCTTGGGGAGGCTAGGTTGTTGGGCAATGATTTGGTCCGTGATGATTTGGAGAAGGGGAAATTGATTCTGGAGCAGCTTTGTACAAGTACAGTCCATACAGAAGAGTTATTTTGATAGGAAGGATCATGATGTTGCATATATGTAAGAAGGTACTACTCAGAGTTTCGCCCATGAAGGGTGTGATGAGGTTTGAAAAGAAGGAAAAGTTGAGCCTTATGTATATTGGTATTTTTTAGGTGCTTGAGAGAGTTGGAGATGTGGCCTATAGACTTTCCTTGCCACTTAGTTTCACGACCCAAAATCCCAATCTGTCGTGATGGTGCCTAACACTCTTACTAGGCAAGTCGACAATCACAAAACAACTAAATATTTGAATAAAATATGGTTTAATAGACTCAAGAGAGGAAATAACATAAATATCTTATTAAAATAACTGAACACTACTACAACTATCCTAAAATTTTGTGTCAACGAAAACACGAGCACTACTAAATGGAAACATAAACCAAAACTCTAGTACAATTGTCTGAGTAATATAATAGTACCAAAATAAAAGAAGGAAAATTCGCCCCATATAAACTCTAGTCGCTATAAAGACATCCTAAAACATGCTTTTAAAGGAGATACACTACTTTGGAGAGAGAGAACAGTTGGGGAAGCAAGAACACGCTTGGAGCAAGGAGAAAGATTCAACTTCACGTTTTTCCTCTTTCTTCCTATTTTTTCATTGTTATGAATTCTAGTGTTGTATTTTTACATACTAGCATGAATAGATAATTTCTTATCTAGGGTTTTGATGGAACTTTTTGGAGGATGAATTATTGTTACGTCTTTATATAATTAAGCCTTTGATTTATCTACTTGTTTAACTGCGTGCTTATTTTAGTAGATTGAATAGCTCTCGATTGACTTTGCCTATTTATTTTGTATTGCTTGGAAAATGGAACATATTTAGGTATTTGTTGAATAACATCACTCCTAACATATGTGAGGAATCAATACTGAGGGTCTAAAGGTGGGATTAGTAATAATGAAACTTTGGTGCAATCTTAGGGAGTGGTGAATTAGTGCCAATTAGCGTGTTCGAAAGAATACGTCTAGTAAATTGTGGTACTTTCTCTGAAGAGAATTACGACACGGGAAGTACTCACAATCGGTAGATAATACTTAGGAGAATTTATTGGAGACATAGTGGGGAGGATTTCGACAACTGGGGAAATCATAACTCTAGGCCTCCTTTATCTTGTCTCCAGTTTTATCCTCATTAGTTGATAATGTTATTGCTTTTTAGTATTTGTTAGAAATAAATATTATAATATTTATAATTAGGAAATTTTTGGACTTGTGTTTCTTAGCGATATTGAATAAATGTAGCTCAGCCTTAGTTCTCTGTGGGATTCGACTCTGGACTTTTAGATCAGATTATATTCGCAGCGACCTCTTAGTCCTTTTTATAAGGCATAGTTGGGTATGATCAAATTTTGGCATCATTACCGGGGAACTAACGGTGTAGTTGTAGATGTACATATTGCTAGGTTTCAAGTTTGAACTTTTATTTTGTTTTTTAGTATTTGATTATTTTTATTTTAGTTTTACTTGTTGATTTGAGAAACATGGCATCTTGGCATTATGGGAGTTTTGATGTTGGTAATTCTATTGTTGATCTTCGTTGTGCTTATTGTGGAGGAAACCACCTGTGGCAAAATTATCAAATACTCTCGAGAGCGAGTTATGTGCACCAAATCAATCTTATGTGTGGAATGTATGTGATGTTGTGGTGGTCAGGATAGTCACTTTTATGGTTGTGCTTATATTTCTTATCCTCCCCCAACACTTCATTATGATGGTTCTACTTTTTCTTATGAGGTTAACAAGAACAAAGAACCCAGGGAAGCTGACCTGAAGGAGATCAAAGATATGTGAAAGTGCCTCATGGAACGAAGTAATGAGAAACAACTGCAAATACAAAGGCAATGGAATACTATCCAAAGGCAAGAGATAATTATTCTTAACTTGAAGGCACAAGTGAGTCAATTGGTTGAAGCATTTAATGCTCAACAAGCTGATATTATGGATAGTAGCAAAACAAAAGGCATGCATTAGATGCAGAAATTGAGGTGCTATGGAGGAAGTTAGAGTAGAATACCAACAATCAATCAAACTAGAATTTGAGGATGCCGATGTTGTATAAGAGATACTAGAGTCAACCAAGGACATTGAGGATACATATTCAGTTGACTCTAATGTCATTAGTGTTGAGGATGTTGACAGGACAAATGTTCAAGTAGTTAAGCACATGGGTCCACACTCCAAGCATTTTCCCACATTGTGTTTGGATCATGATATGGAAATAGATTCATCCGAGCCAATTGAGGAGTCAAGGAATGAGGAACAAGATGCCTACATTCTGGAATTCTTCTTGCCAGAAAGTCAGGATTACATACCTCATGCAAGGGCTAAGAAGTGTAGAATACAACTTTATTTTCTTGGGGCAGTTATATTTGTTCCACCACCCTTGGAGCATAGTATAAAAATCGAGAAAAAACTTGGGGTTCAATTCATATGCTCGAGGTGGAGGCAAAAAGTGATTCGCATCATGCCGCGACATTAAATCAAGTGCTTATTGGGAGGTAGCTCAGCTTTACTGCTTTCTTTTGTTTTTATTATTGTATTATTCTTGTAGTGTTGGAGCATGAGAAGAAAAGACATTGGAAGAAAACAAGTGATGGTTAGAACTAAGTGTGGGGTGCCCACACAATGAACCAAGTCTGGGAGAAGTCTGAGTACCCCATGAGCTACTAACTCTTCGGTCGTTGGCCTATTAGGGAGTTTATTTTACCCTCTTGTATTTATGAGTATGCAGTGGAGGCAATGCACAATTTTAAGTGTGGGGTGAAGAGACTGTTTGGGTGTTCTTATGCTATTTTAGTTGTTTTATTTTATGTGTTTTGAAAAATAATAATAATTAGATAGAAATAATCCCTTTTGGTTTTTCTTATGGCCACGATTCTTTTCTAAGGGATGGATCTTTGAACCGGGTAGTAGTTATTTTTCTTGTAGGTAGAATTTTTAAAAAGTTTTGGACTTTTCACGGCGATGGACTTTCTAGACAGTTTTCTTGAGAGTTTAAATTCCAAAGAAAAATACATTTTTTTTCTTTTGAACTGATAATGGAATGGGGAGAACTTGAGTATCTATGCTTTTTGACATGTTTATATCAAGGCTTAGGTTTGGACCATTTGAATTAAGTACTTTCTTTATGGTCTTTGTAATTGCATGACTTGACAATATGTGTGACTTTCTTTTGAAACTAAGGCTCATCTTTTGACTCTTATGATTAACTCTCATGTGCTTAAATTTTATGATGACTCTTCTAGTTGCTTTAACTTGAGAGTCGGATCTGTCGTCCTGAATGAGTCATGTGCATTATGTGAAGTGAGATTTTAGTGTACTCTATGTCATCCTTGCTAGTCTAGAACTTTTCCCATGTGTAAGTCAAAGCGAAATGATTAAGTCGTGTAAGCTTGGGAAGTGATACATGCTTTCCTTGACTGACCATTAAGCTTATGTGCCTACCAGTGCTAATATTATCCGTAGTCACCTCTTTTGAGCATGTAGACCTTTCTTTGGAAACCTCATTGTTACACCCCACAATATTACGTCGATGTTACGTCCGACAGTATTACATTATGATGATGTTACGCTTCGCAGTATTAAATTACGATGATGTTGCACCCTGTGGTATTGCACGTTGAATTGATCGTAAGGTAATTGATATCAGTCCAAGGAAAAGATTATAAGGACTGTACTATTTTAAAAAAAGTGATAAGTAAATTCGTGGAGGTGAGAGGGTGAGCGAGTCAAAGAAAATGAATTTCGTCAAAATTTGACACTTTGGGGTAAAATACGGTCTAAGCTAATACCTCGTATTTATGGACTAGTGTCATACAAGGTACCACATGGCCATGATAGTAAGGTGTACAAAGTATAATAAAAGTGACTAGAATTTTAAGTAATTTGAGATAATTCTTAATTATACGGGTAATTGGTTAATTAGTGGGTAACGGGACATTACCTAGTTAATTAATAAAATTAGTGGATAAAATTAATCCCCCCCCCCCCAACATGGAAGAAGGCCACAAAATCAAGAGAATGACTCTTAGTTATTTGATGTCTAGGTGGCTACCTAAGGTTAGTAAGGATTTAACAATTGAGATTACTACAATTCTTGTTCCATTTTCCTTTTGGCATTAGAATCTTGAAAAAATATTAACCTTTTAACATTCCTGGAAACATTAGCCATTTCAAGCTTTCAACAAATCTAATCTTTCATTTCTTGAAAACAAAGCACCAACAGAATGTTAGCAAGCTTCAAACAAAAACGTCTTCCAACCAAACGTTCTTAATTCAAAAGCAAGAACATATATCTTTCCTAGTTCAATACTACGAGGATAGAAGCTAAAGTCCATCCAATTTTTGCGATTCTAAATTTAATCCACAAAGGTTTCTACCGAGAATTGTTAGAATCATAGCAACGTAAAATTTTGCAGTTCTATAGGAGTACGGTGCAATCTTCTCCAAGAGTATTATACGGAGTTTTCCCTACTCTAGGTATGTTAAGGCTAAGCCCTTCTTTCATTTTGGTATGATTTCTTCATTACATAAGTTTGATAACGAGGCATAAAGAAAAAAATTCATATCCCGGAATTTACGTATATTTTGCTAGTCTCGCAAGTTACAATATTCTCTTTCTCAGGACTTCATATTCATTTGAGCATTTCCTTTTTCCAGTCAAGAGAGCAGAGAGTCTATATATACAGTATCACAATATTTTCATTACCATCGATCTATAATCGATGGGCAAGCCCCTATTGGGCAACCTCTGATTAGATGGTAAGTTATATACCGAGCCTACTATGACCGAGTGCCTATGAGCGAGCCCAGTTGGTCGAGATACAGAGCCTATGGCCGAGCGCCTATGAGCGAGCCTACTATGGCAGAGCAGTTATATATATATATATACCGAGCCTTATAAGGCTGGACATCTATTTTACTTACTATATTGAGAGAGTTAAGTCAGTATCAGCAGCTAAGCATATCTTCAGATTATCTTTGACTTCCAGCTACTTGCAGTTATTATATTATCTGTTCAGTTTCAACTTTCAGTATATTACGTTACATACTCAGTACATTATTTCGTACTAACGTCCCTTTTCTGGGGGCGCTGCATTTCATGCATGCAGGTTCAGATAGACAGACTGGTAGGCCTCCTCATTAAGTGTTTCCCGAGTTCAGCTTGATCGGTAAGCTCCATGCCTTTCGAAGTTGTCGGGTCTAGAGCCTTACGTACATCTTGTATATATATGTATATATGTTATGAGTAGGTCGGGGAGCTGTTCCGATCATAGTTTATCCATCAGTAGAGGCTTGTAGACATATTCTGTCAGTTAGTGTAGTATGTTGGGCTTGCAGGCCTTGTATGTATATTTGGTTGGTTTGTCAGCTATAATAATTATGAAGGCCTTGTCGGCCCAGTTTTATATTGACATTTAGTCAGCATTCGCAGTTGTCTTGCAATGTGGCCCATGGCCAAAGTATGACATCATATGTTCAGAGTCCCTTAGTCGCAAGTTAGTACGCAAGGATAGGTGAGGCACTGGGTGCCGGTCTCGTCCCCCAGGTTCGGGGCGTGACAGAAGTGGTATCAGAGCAGTTTTGTCCTAGGGAGTCTACAAGCCATGTCTAGTAGAGTATTGTTTATGGGTGTGTTGTGCACCACACTTATAAGCGGGAGGCTACAGGGAATTTAGGACTGTCACTCTTTCTTCTTACTCTAGATCGTGTGGAAGATCTCACTTATAAGAATTCAAATTCCGAACTTGTATCTTATTCGTAATAAGACGATGCCTACATTTAGAAAGATGATCGATATGAGATATAGATGTGGAAGTGTTGAGTTAGAGGAACTCAATTTTGCATCTTGCTTATGATGAGTAAATGTGAGTTCTTCAACAGTGTCACGCCCCGAACCATGGCCTGGGCATAACACGGCACTCGGTGCCTAAATACATATGACCGAGCGAACCAACTGTATGGCTAGATCAACATGTTGCATAACTGTAAGCTAGCTATAAATATACAACATGATGATATGCTAAAGAGTCTAACTGAAATATCATAGATTCGGAAAAATACTGAAAAGTCTTCAAGTATAAACGACTAGCCGACAAGGCTAACACATAAAAACGTGCTAACATCTAACTGATCGAACTATTGTCTAAGAAGCCTCTAAAGAATACTGAGATGCTAACTGTTTACCGAGACAAGGTCCCCGGTATACCTTATTAACTGAAAGTACTATAATGACTGAAAAAGGGAGGGATAACGCTCCGAAAGACTGGAGCTCACCAACAGCTAATACGAGATCTCCTAGCGAGAAGAGTCGTCAACCTGTAAATCCCTACCTGCATCGCGAGATGTAGGCCCCGGGCAAAAGGGATGTCATTACATTTGAATTGCACTGGTATGTAAAACAACTTAAGGAAAGAACTGTAAATACTGAAATTAAACTTGATAACTGATAACTAAACTGAACATAGGAAGTAAGGTTACGAATACTCCCTCTTCTGAATGATGAACAACCTGTTTATCTGATAAACTACGATCTCAGGCCCAATATATATATATATATATATATATATATATATATATATATATATATATATATATAT
>ML355001.1:0-60047 GCA_005239505.1 Nicotiana paniculata
GGATAATTTTGAATTAATAGATAAATTTTTAAATTTGAATTAAAATAAAATAAATTTATCTTTTGTTACCATGTTATCATACTTAATCCAGTTAATGATCATATGCAACCATATCATGAACTTTTGCTATCTTAATTCAAATTATTTAAATACTACTTCACCTCTGGCCAAAAAGAAAAAAAGAAATACTCCATATAACCATAAACTCTTTTACATTTAAAATCATATAATTGTAGTTCTTTAAAACACTATACCTAGATTTAAATAAAGCAATTATTTTTAAAAGTAAATGTAATATATAGGGTACACGTCTATGTTTATTAAGATAATAAAAAAAGTTTAAAAGTTGATAAAAACTTACTTATATATATAATGAAGTAAAACTACATGCTAGAGAAAGAAATATTACAAAAATCAGTCAATATTCAACACAAGTTATTTTTTTCCCTTTTTAAATATGTTTGTTTGAAGAGTCAATTTAGATAAATTGACATAAAACAAATAACAAAATTTTGGCTATATAATTGCTATCATTAATTTCTATTTAATACCCTTCTAGGAATTGAAGGGTATATAAGACGAAGTATTTTTTTTCATTGAAGAATATTAGTTTTGAATCATTAGATTATGTGAAAGATTTTTTTCTCGAATTCAAAATGAGGGATATTGGTTTTTAATTGATCGTTTCTATAGCGATTTTCAATGGTTAACAGAAAGTATATTTTTTAAAAACTGGTATGACATGAAATAATTATTTTTAAAATGTAAAAAAATTATTTCGAAATGGGATTATCTTTTAAATTATAATGTAATTTTAAATAAATGATAAGATATTTTAAATTTTAGTAGAGAGTTTTTAAAATAATTATAATAGAAGTCATATCATGGATAAAATCAAGAAATCGAAATCTTATGGATTTTTACATAAATATCCCACTTGATTTATTATTTATTTTTTATAGCTAACATACATAGATGATATTCTGATTACACACGATTATACACCTGTTATATATGAATTATATATAAATTACACATCCTCGATTTTTGAAGTGGTTGGGTAATAACCTATTTAGGTTGATAAGATAAAGCCAAAAGAAGCATATGACAGAATTTCAACCTAAGCCTAAAAATATAAATAAAGTTCTTATGTAGACAATTTCTATTAAAACTCATCCTTTTATTACGGAATAAATTAATTTTGTATAACAAGAGAAAGAAAGACATAAAAATAAGATAGAAAATAAATGGAACCACCTCTTACGGGGACCACACAAGACGAAGATACAATTAAATGAAATACTAACAGGATAAAGCTCTACCGCAAAGCAGTTTTATATGAGGTGTTGAAAGTGTTTACACTTCATAAAGCTGAATGTCTACTTAATCTAACTTGTTGCTTCAGTTTAAAGTATGTAAATATGTCATGCCTCGACTTCCTTAGCTCCCTTCACTTAATACTAATTGCATCCTCTCGATCCCCCATATTTTTTTCATTATTTTTATCAACACAAAAAAAAAAGGCAAAGACTACAAAAACAATTAACAAAAGTTAGCCTGACATACCATCTTGTCACTGCAGTCATTTTTCATTCTTTTCTTCACTTTCTTTTGTTTTTGTTTGTGCGGCCGCACTCCCCTTTTGTGCGGTCCACGATGGGGCCTGGGGGGGGGGATATTTATATGGGATTTTCAGTTATTTTTCATTTTTCAAAACCCTAAACATGTAAGAGGAGATTTTTCAAACATTATTTCTTCCCCAAAACATTTGTAAATGATTTTCAACTTATTTTCTTTACTCCTTAACTTCTTTTTACAATATTTCATCCTAGAATCTAAGGTTTTCATGGTGAATTGGTAATTTTGGGGGAAAATCTAAGAATATTGGAATTTGGGGATTTAGACCTCAAGTTGAGGTCGGATTCCAAAACCATTTATATATACGGGCTCGGGGGTGAATGGGTAATCGGGTTTTGGTCCGAATTTCGGGTTTGGACCAAGCGGGCCCAGAGTCGATTTTTGACTTTTTAGAGAAAACTTTAGAAAACACATTTCCATGCATTAGAATTGATTCATTTAGTATTTATTGATATAATTAAGTAACTTGTGGCTAGATACGAGCGAGTTGGTGGTGGAATCAAATGGTAAAGCAGTAGTTGAGGCTTGAATTGTGTTCGTGGCATCGAGGATTGAAAACTCATGTCCATTAGTGTGTCTATGACTACTTGGCCTTGTTATTTTATTGTTAGATATTATTGTGGCTATTTTGGAAAGAGTATTGGTTGTTTTAGCTGGATTCCTTGTGGTACAAAATGGTTGAGCGCTTTGGCATTATTTTTACGAATTATATACACACACACACACACATATGTTCCTGTCGGTTTCATTTTTGATAATATTGAGGAAGTGATGAGGAATGCAGTTTATGTAATGACCCGGTCCATCGTTACGTAGAACATGCATCGTTTCCTTATTTATGTCTTGTTGTAGCTCGGTTAGACTGTTCATGAGGTGTTGGAGTCGGTTGGTTCAGGATCGAAGCGGTTATAGAGGGAATGGAGTCACTTAGTTCTTAAAAGTAGCCTTAAAGTTGGAAAAGTCAACCCGGAGTTGACTTATTGGTAAATGATCTCGGAATGCAAATTTGATGGCTTGGATAGCTTTGTTAGGTGATTTGGGACTTAGGAGTGTGTTCGGAATGTTTTTGTGATGCCCGGTGTAGAATTAGGCTTGAATTGGCGGAAGTTAGTTTTTGGCGATTTCCGGTCGGCAGTGGAAAATAGGTTATCTGGGTCGGAATGGAATTCCGAAAATTGGAACATGTTCGTAATGTCGCTTTGGATGTGTCTGCAAATTTTCAGGATAATCGGAGTTGTTTTGGGTAGTTTCGGCATCGTTGGTGGAATTTAGAAGTTTCAATGTTCATAGGTTTGAATTCGATGAGTTTTTGGGGTTTTGATGTTGTTATTGGTGTTTTGAAGGCTCGACTAAGTTTGAATGTCCATATAGGATGTGTTGGTATGTTTGGTTGGGGTCCCGAGGGGCTCAGGATTGATTTCGGATGTCGAACGGAAAGTTTGGACTTGGCAAAATGCAGTTGTAGCTGCTGCTTTTGATGTTTTTGCACCTGCGAATGATTTGTCGCAATTTCGGTCTCGCAGGGGCTCGCAGGTGCGAGTTTTGGTTGAGTATGGGGTTGTCCGCAAGTGCGAGGATTTTCTCGCACCTGCGACCTCCATGCGCGAAATATGGAGGTCCCAAAATTTGGTCGCAGGTGCGGAAGGAGCGTCGCACCTGCGAAGCCGCATGTGCGGGTAAGTCATCGCAGGTGCGAGACCACTGGCAGAAGGTATAAAAACCAGCCTTCGCGAATTTTAGTCATTTCTCTCAATATCTCATCCGAGTTTGAGGCTTTTGAAGGATTTTTGAAGAGGGAATTCGATAGTTCTTCGTGGAGGTAAGATTTCTGGAATCTAAACTCATTAATGCATGATTAAAGGTCGGATTAATGATGGAAAATTTGGGGAAAATCAGTGGAAATGGGTAGTTAGGGCTTGGGATTTAAGAGAATTTGAAATAGGGATTTGAGGGGCCATTTGGACTCCGATTTCTGTGTTCTTGATATGTATGGACTCGTGGGAGGACGAGGTTTCTTGTGGTGTAAATTTTATCGAGTTCCGAGATGTGGGCCCAGGGGCTGGGTTTGACCAATTTCGGGATTTTTGAGTATTCTTGATAGATTTTGATTGGGATTCACCCCTCAGCATGTAATAATGATATACATTTGATTGTTGGTAGATTTGGAGCGCTCAGAAGCCGAATTTCGAGGCAAGGGCACTGCGGAGTAGTGTTGTAGCCGATTTTGGTAAGTAACGTCTTCAACCTTGGAACTGAGGGTTCGAAACCCCAAATTATCTGATAATTGATGTAAACTAAGGTGACACACTTGCCAAGTGACGGGCATGTGGGCGTACACCGATTGTTGTGGCCTGGCTCATCCCATGGCAATTTCTAATGTTCGTTTCACACTGATACTTTTACTGCGAAGGTGGAGATTTCCTTGAACATATTAGAAGTCATGTTAAGTGTAATTGCTAAGGCTTCGTGCCATCATGCTTAGACTAAAACAGTAAATTATTGTTGTCTCTATGTTGTTTAGTATTATGCATTCAGTCCTGTCGTAACATATACCTTGATGTCTCAGTCTCAGAAATTGTTAGTTGTTTTGCATTATCACTGTTTGGGCTGAATTATACATGTTTGAGGGCATTGTGAGTAAGACTTGAGAGTATTGACTGAGTGAGGCCTAGAGCCAAATTTTTGAGACAGTTATGAGATCGGACTACACACCGCAACGATTCTTGAATCATACCTTCGTTGGTTTGATATAGCGCTTGGGCTATTAGGATCCCCTCCGGAGTCTTTACACCCCCAGTGAGCGCACAGATATTGAAGTATGTATCTTCCCTGGACATGGATCTTGTACGAGTGATATGTTCCGAAGATGGATATTCTCCGTGTGATTTGTTCCGGAGATGGATCTTCTCCGTGGGGATGGACTGGCCTTTTTCCTCAGTACTGAGTGACTGTGTCACTGTGTTTATCTATACTCCGGGATGGACCTTCCCTGGGCTTCATGGCCAATCTCAGTACTGAGTGGACTTCCTTATGAGAGTTTGGGTACTGGGTACCTGTCATTTCTGATCTTTACATGAATTTATGCAAAGACACAGATATATCATTGGTACATTTGGCTTATTACCATATTACTGTTATGTTCATGTTATATGTTGTTGTTCGTAACTACCAGAGGTTTAGTCTGTCACTACCTCTCAGCCCATAGGTTGTTTTAGTTACTTACTGAGTTGGAGTACTCATGTTATACCCTGCACCTTGTGTGCAGATCCAGGTACATTGAGATCCAGCTCTGGTCAGTGAGTGGCAACAGTTCTATTGGGGTTGACGAGGTAGCAGCTGGCGATCGTGATCTCGTCATCTCTTTTCTTATTCTACCTGTCGTATTACTTTTGGACTATGTCGGTCATTTTCTTTCTTTTGGGACATAGTTATGTATGAGCAGCTCATGACTGTGTGACACCGGATCCGAGGCTGTAGTATTTGTAAATTGTTTTCTTCCTTAAATAGTTACAAATTCTGAATTTCTATTATTTTTGGTTTGGACTTATTAAAAATAGGCATTTCTCTCCAGTAATCGAACCTAGGATTGTTATAGATAGGTGGTTGGCCTGGTTCTACGACAGGCGCCATCACGACTCCGGAATTGGGTCGTGACAGTTTAACTATTTTATGATTGTTGAGGTTTACATGGTTGTTTGGTTTCAATTGATTGTCGCCAATCATTGCGGCAAGTGTATTAAAAGTGTTGGTTGTTCTCTTGATTTATTATGGTACATAAAGACTGAGCTGAGTTGACAGTGTTACAGTGTTTACATATATTCTGGTTGATTTTATTGTGAAATGATATTGGTTGATGCTTACGAGCTATAATGTTTTCTGTTTGAAATTGGTTGAAATAAAAGTGTTGTGAAAGTCTTGGCCTGAACTGTGAAAGTTTTTGATGAACAAACAAAATTGGTGTGATAAGGGGGTTGTGATAAGTGGTTGTGATAAGGGTGGATAATTGATTGTGATATTGTGAATAGGTGGGATCGGTTTGCACGCCGCAACAAGACAATGATAAGGGAGAATATGCATGTTTTACTCTTTATAAAATAAAGGCTGGAACACTCATTGTTTTATTGTCATTATTTCATACTATGCTTATACTATTATGTTTAAGTAAAACTTTTTTGTTTACAATTTGTCGAGGCATAAATATTAGGAAAGGCTTTGACTTGAAAGGTGGTGATAAGGGGGTTGTGATAAGGGTGGATAATTGATTGTGATACGGGTGAATAAATTGATCGTGATACAGGTGAATAAATTGACATGATATGTCTGGTGGGATCGGTTTGCACGCCGCAACAAGGAGCAATAAGGGAGGACAATTATATTTTTAATGATTTTCAAAGAAAAACCAACATTTGAAAACTACCATTTTATATTACTATTTTTCATATTTTGGCACTAATTTTATTTAAAGTTAGAGTTTGAAAACTTGGAAATTATTTGAGAGTTGGTTATAGCTGAGGCCTAGAAAAGGCGGCTGAGTTATTTTATTGTTGTTGCAGTATTTATTTATTTATTTGTTTAAGATTTCCTTTTTGCTTTATATTTATTCTCTCAGTTATATTTTTTCTTGTTCGCGTAGAATTTTTTATTGCGTTATTGTATATATTATTGTTATAGGTTATATGTTGTTAGTTCCCCGCCGTAGTCTCTTCACTACTTCGTCGAGTTTAGGCTCCGCACTTACTCAGTACAAGTCGTTTCGAATCTTCCGTCTCGCTCCTTGCTTTTTCTTGCCTAGTTCTTCTAAAAATAGAGATACCCCTTTTTTGGGCGAGCTGGGCTTCATATAGGTCAAAGTTGGTTGCCTCTGGAATTATAAAATTAGCCTTGGAATATTTTTCTCGGAAGCACGTGTGTGGTCGCGCACCTGGGGAGGTAACCGCGCATCTCGCCGCGCATTTTGGCCAATTTTTGCTTGACATGCGCAGCCCAGTGCGCGGTTGCGCACCAACCGCGCACCTGGAGGATTTCTGTAACCTTTTTTGTTCTTCATTTTAAGCGCGCTAACCTCCTTCGATTTTCAAATGGGTTCACAATTTATTCCATAAGCTTTTAATTGGCATTCAATGCTCCACATTAGCTCCAAAACACTCTTTAACATCCTCATAGCCTCGAATTGCTCATGCAAAGCATAAAGTTCACAATTAGAGCAATTTATTATCATTTAACACTCAAACATCAATAAAGTGCAGCCAAGTTAGAGCGCAAATAGTGGCTAAACTACATAATTATAGCCTACTATCATCACGCACCAATAATATGAAGAATAAACTTGCGATATTACTAATAAAAAATAGGACACGAAGTAGAATTATTATATAAAAAGTAGGGTTAAATACAATGATTTAATAATAAGGAAGGGTAAGATGAGAGAAAAAAATAAGGTAGCTGTCATGACAAAAATTCCCAACCTAAGGGATCGTAATGGCTCCTAACACCACACTTGCTAGGCAAGCCGGTGTTAGAGTTTGCTCAACTATTTCCTTTAATTAACCATTTAATGTGATCACCCAAAAGGTCATCCTAAGTTTAATCAAATAAATCTGTGTTCCGAGGCCCCGAAAGCCTCTATTAATCTCACCTCGATATACGTGCATAGCCCGGGCGTGTTGCCGGGAAGATTTTATGTAAAAACTTGATGAAAATGGAATTTTGTAATAATTAATGAAATAAAGTTGACTTTGGTCAACATTTTTGGTAAACAGACCCGGACCCGTTATTTGACGGCCCTGGAGGGTCCGTAGGAAAATATGGGACTTGGGCGTATGCCCGGAATCGAATTCCGAGGTCCCAAGCCCGAGAAATGAATTTTTAAAGAAAATTGTTTTCTGAAAATAATAAGGGTTTTTGAAAATGATAATTGATGTGAAAATTGGGTTACCGGTCCTGTATTATGGTTCCGGAGCCCGGAACAGGTTTAATATATGTTATGTGACTTATCTGTAAAATTTGGTGTAAAACGGACTTGAAATGACATGTTTCAGATCAAAATTGGAAAACATAAGCTTTATGAAGTTTTAAGAAAATTCTAAGAGTTTTGAGGTTTAGTTCGATGATTTTGATGATTTAAATGCTTGAATAAGTCCGTAGGATATTCTGGGAATCGTGTGTGTTTTTGGTTTTGAGACCCGAGGGCTCGGGTGAGTTTGGGGTAGCTAACGGGGTGTGTAAAGTGTTATGAATTTGGTGTTTGGTTCATTTTCTGGTGTCTGGTGTTTCCTTCACTGCGATCGCAGCCTTTGATTCGCGATCGCATAGGCTTGGGGGAAGGGGTAGCTGGATTGCACTATACGATCACATCTTGTTCTCCGCGATCGCATAGTGTGTCAGTGGAGTCAGGTGGGGTTTGGGTAGTACCTCACTGCGATCGCATAGTTTCGTCTGCGATCGCAGATGTCGGGCCAGGTCTTTTCCACGATCGCATCCCCTTGACCCGCGATCGCATAGCGTGATGTCCCAGTGTTTCGAGATCGCATACATCTTCCTGCGATCACATAGGGTCAGTTAAGCTCTATTCCGCGATCGCAACTCCTCTTCTGCGATCGCAGAGGGTAATTTCGCCCTGTTAATTAAAAGGTCAAAAACAGAATACTCTACACGGGATTTCACAATTTTTCACCTCCTCCTTCTTCTCCAACCTCCATTGAAGACCTCCAAGCCAATTCTTCCTCTATAGCCTGTTGGGTAAGTGTTTCTAACACCAATTTCTTCCACTTCCCTTCCCTAATCACTAGAATCTAGGCCTAAAATCCTAAAATCAAAGTAGAAATTAGGAGTTTTGGGTAGAGTTAGGTTTTTGGAAATTTTGGGTAATTCAACCTCAATTTGGGGTCGGATTTCAAAACAAATTATACATTTGAACTTGTGGGGGTATGGGTGATCGGGTTTTGGTCCGAGCCTCGTGTTTGGACCAAGCGGGCCTGGGGTCGAATTTTAGTATTTTTGAAAGAATGCTAGGAATTGTATATTTAGGCTATAGGTTGGTGTTAATGAGTTGTTATTGATATACTTGAGTTGATTATGCCTAGATATCGTTGTTTCGGAGTTGAATTCCAAAGGAAAGGCGGTGTTAGAGGGTTGATTGCTATATTTTTGGACCGAGGTAAGTGTCTTGCCTAACTTTGGTGAGGGATTAGGTATTGTATTTTATGTTCTAAGTGTTTATCATGTTCAATGCATAGGTGAGGTGGCGAATACCTCTGCATTGTGTGTCAAGCATGCCCGTGAGTCTATTTTTGATAAAAATCTTATTATTACTGCCATGTTCGTTATAATATGAAATTGTCTCTACTTGGAATGTGAATATTGTTGAAAACTCTGGTTGATGAACTCACGATGTGTTGGTTCGATTGAGAATCCATTTGTAAAGGATATATATTTGTACTGATTGGTTATAGCTGAGACCCTTGTCGGGCAATTATTATGATGTTGACTGATATTTTCCCTTGCCAGGTGATATGAGTTGTATTTCCACTATGTTTCATTTCCTTGCCATTCATATTGTCATTATTTGGTGAGGAAGAGTGTAAAGCACGAAGGGTGATGTCGTTCCATGATTACATTGATTACATCATACATTGCATAGTGAGAGAGAAAGTGAAGCACGAAGGGTATGTCGTGCCATGCTTATAATGATTACATCATACATTGCATAGTGAGAGAGAAAGTAAAAGTATGAAGGGTAATGCTGTGCCATGATTACATTGATTTCATTATATTTTACATAGTGAGGAAGATAGTAAAAGCATGAAGGGTGATGTCGTGTCATTATTTACCTTTCTGGCATTTTTACTTGTTTTCCTTGGTATTTCTGTCAAATTGCTGCTTATATGCTCTCTTATGCTCGGTTAACTGTAATATCTTGTCGTCACCCCATTAACTGCTCTCGTATCCCCTACTTGTCTGTCTATTGCTTGCCTTGTTTTTCCATGTTATATGTTGTAGAATAGGACAGGTTAATGTTCGTCAAGTCTAGCCTCGTCACTACTTCGGCCGAGGTTAGGCTCGACACTTACTCAGTACATGAGGTCGGTTGTACTGATGATACACTGCACTTCTTAATGTTGTGCAGATCCCGCACCCGGACCCTGTGGACAGCGTTGAGGGAGTCACCTTCAGTCCATCCAGAGCTTCAAGGTATACCCACTGGCGTTCGTGGGCCTTGGTGTCTCTTCTACCCTTTGGATCTCTTATTGTCTTACATTTTCCGCTGTTAGAAACTGTAAAGTGTTTTGTTATTTCTGTTAAGATGGTGTCTCAATGTTAGATTAACTGTACACGTTGGCTTGTCTAGCGGGTTCAACGTTAGACGCAGTCACGGCCTGAAGGGTGGGATTTCGGGTCGTGACATTTAAACAGGATAAAACAATTTTAAATTAAACTTAATCTAATGGCTTTCAATAAATAATTTTAAATATAAAATAATAAATAATTAATTAAACCGAGCCACGAACTAATTATATAAATAAATCTAAAACTACTCCAGGGTTTGGTGTCACAATTCACGAACTACTAAAGAATACTACAAATAATGGGCCGAAAGAAATAGTGTGATTGTTCTGAATATAATAAAACAGTTTTATAAAAATAGGAGAAGACTCTCGGGATCTGCGAACGCCGACAGATATACCTCATATCTCCGAATAATTAGATGGCTGCTCTAAAAATCTCTATTGCTGGCTAGTACCTGGATCTGCACAAAAGAGTGCAGAGTGTAGTATCAGTACAAGCGACCCCATGTACTGAGTAATTGTCGACCCTAAACTCGATTAAGTAGTGACGAGTCTACGGCGGGGCATTAACAACATATAACATGTGACAATAATATATACAATAACACAATAAAATAATTCTACACAAACAAGAAAAATATAGCTGAGACAATAAATATAAAGCAAGAAGGAAATCTAAATAAATAATTAAGTACTGCAACAATAATGAAATAACTCAGCCGCCTTTTCCAGGCCTCAGCTATAGCCAACTCTCAAATAATTTTCAAGTTTTCAAACTTTAACTTTAAATAAAAGTAGTACCAAAATATGAAAAATAGTAAGTTTTCAAAACTTTGTTTTTCTTTGAAAATCAGTAAAAATATAAATGTCTTCTCTTATTGCTCCTCCCTATAAATATATCACCCTTATTACTCATGTTGCGCCGTGCAACCCGATTCCACATGTCCACCCTTATCACTCCTTGTTGCGGCGTGCTACCCACTCGCACCAGAAAATCACACCTCTTTATTTATAAAAAAAGATTTTCACAATTTAAGTCAAAATCTTTCACAATATTTATGTCTCAACAATCGTAAACAAAACAAGTTTCACTTTAAATAATAGAAAGAGCAGAGTATGAAATAATGACAATAAAACAATGAGTCTTCCAACCTTTAATTCATAAATATAAATGTCCTCCCTTATCACTCCTTTTTACGTCGTGCAACTCGATCCCACTTGTCCTCCCTTATTGCTCATCCCTATATATATATATATATATATATCATCCTTATTGCTCCTGTTGTGGTGTGCAACCCGATCCCACCTGTTCACCCTTATCACTCCTTGTTGCGGCGTGCAACCCGCTCCCGCCAGACATATCATATCAATTTATTTATGATACTTTCACAATTCAGGCCAAGCATTTCACAATACTTTTATTTCCACAATTTCAAACAGAAAACCCTATAGCTCGTAAACTTGAATCAATATCATTTCACAATAAAACCAACCAGAATATATGTAAACACCATACGTAACGCTATCAACCCAGCTCAGTCTTTATGTACCATGATAAAATCAAAAGAACAACCAACACTTTTAATAAACTCGCCACAACAATCGGCAACAATCAATTGAAACCCAACAATCACGTAAACCTCAACAATTATAAAACAGTTAAACTGCATTCCTCATCACTTCCTCAATATTATCAACAATGGAACCAACAGAAACATATACATATATATAATTTGTAAAAACAATGCCAAACCGCTCAACCGTTTTGTACCACAAGGAATCCAGCTAAAACAATCAATATTCTTTCCAAAATAACCCCAACAATAACTAACAATAAAATAACAAGACCAAGTAGTTATAGAACAATAATGGACATAGAACAATTAAGACAAGAATCAATTAAGTTGGGAACGGGAAAGGGAACATGCTTAACAGGCAAATTGGGTGGTGCATAGATACTCGTCACCTCACCTATACACCACGCCCATGCATTTCACATAGCAAACAAGTGGGGATTCATATTCCCTCAAGTCAAAGTTAGACCAAATACTTACCTTAATTCCGCTGGTCACTCACAACCCAGTTATAGCTTTTCCTTTAGAATCTTGTTCTAATTTGCTCGAATCTAATCATAATTAACTCAATATCATTAATTAAGGCTAAAGGAACTAAAGGAACTAACTTTATTGAAAATTATAATTTTTCTTAAGTTTTCTAAAAAAGGTGAAAACCCGACCCAGGACCCGCTTGGTCTAAACTCGGGGTTCGGACCAAATTACGTTTACCCATTCACCCACGAACCCAAACATACAATTAGTTTCCAAATCCGACCTCAATTCTAGGTAAAAATTCAATTTTTACAAAATTCCCTAATTCTACCCAAATCCTCAATTTTTACCATGAAAATTCTTGATTTTTTATTTAAAAGTGATGAAAAACATTGGGTAATTGAAAGAGTAGGGTTTAGAATTGATTACCAACACTTTGGAGATGAACTTGGATGAAGAAAATCGTCTCTAGGGCTTGGTAGTTCGAAAAATATGAAGAAAATGGTTGTTGCCCGAGTTGGTGTTTTAATAGGTTATGGCTGTAGTAATTTTTTTTTAAAGAAAAATCTTGGAGCACCCGTGCTCCAGAAACCATTATGACAGCAGATTTTTTTTGACATGTTAAAAACATCTCGAAACTCACCTGAGCCCTCGGGGCTCTAAACCAAACATGCACGCAAGTCTAAAAATATCAGACGGACTTGCTCGTTCGATCAAATCATGAAAATAGCATGTAAAACTATGAATTTAACCTCAAAACTCATCATTTTCATCAAGAACACTTAAAGTTCATAACTTTTCAACTGAATGTCCGAATCACGTCAAACGAACTCCGTTTTTCACCAAATTTTACAGTAAACCTTTACATACTATAATAAATTTGTAACGGGCTCCGGAACCAAAATACATGCCCGATACCAATAGTTTCAAACATTAATTCTTTTCTTTATTTCATTAATATTTCAGCAAAATAATTTCTTTAAAAAATTGATTTCCAAGGTTTGGGACCTCGGAATTCATTTCCGGGCATACGCCTGAGTTCTATACTTTACTGTGGATCTTACGAGATTGTCGGAACACAGATACGAGTCCGTTTACTCAAAATGTTGATCAAAGTCAACTATAATCAAATTTAAATTCTAGAAATCACTATTTCTCATAGTTCACATAAAAGGTTTTCGGTTTCACGTCCTGATTGTGCATGCAAATCGAGATATTTAGAATTAGACTTGTTATGGCTATTAAGCCTAAAATGGAGTGTAAATTCATAAAATGACCCATTTGGTCATCACAGTAATGATGCCACCACACCAAATCCTTGATTCCATAAAGTGACACTTTTCATCGTTATGTAACGATGGATTTAACGATAGGATATAATAAAATTTAAGTAACAACCAAAACAAACATGTATTTGTAGTAACAATACGATATAATACAATAGGTAACTACCATCCAAACAAGTTTAACACTTGCCTTTTCACACAGGGTGTGATGACCCAAGGGGTCCTTTTATGAACTTAGACTCCGTTCTAGGCTTATTAGCCATAAAAAGATTAATTTTAACTACCTCGATTTGCATTCGCAGTCCGGGCGTAAAACCGGAAAGCTTTATTGAAAATATAAGAAATAATAATTTTAGAATTAAAATTTTGGTTTTAGTTTACTTGAGTCAATATTTTGAGTAAACGGACTCGGATCTGTGTTTCGACGATCCCGGGAGGTCCGCAGTAAAATATGAGACCTGGGGTATGCTTGAAAATGAATTCCGAGGTCCCAAACCTTAGAAATCAATTTTGAAAGAAATTGTTTTGCTGAGATATTTATGAAATAAAGAAAAGAATTAATGTTTAAAATCATTGTCATCGGACTCATATTTTGGTTTCGGAGCCTGGTACAGATTTGTTATGATATTTAGGCCTTGCCTATGAAATTTGGTGTAAAACGGAGTTCGTTTGACGTGATTCGGACATCCGGTTGAAAAGTTATGAACTATAAGTGTTCTTGAGGAAAATAATGAGTTTTGAGGTTTAATTCGTTATTTTACATGTTATTTTCATGATTTGATCGAAGGAGCAAGTCTTTATTATACTTTTAGACTTGCGTGCATGTTTGATTTAGATCCCCGAGGGCTCGGGTGAGTATCAAATAGGTTTGGGTTGTGTTGCGCTCGTTTTTTCTTATGATTCGACGTCGTTTTTTCAAGCATAAATGATATCATATTGAACAAATGAGCTCTGATTTATGTATTGAATAAGGTATTAGATCTGTATCGTAATTACGGACCCGTAACAAACAGAATCATCGAATTTGGACATCGTATGAGGATTTTATGGGCATTTTACTAAGGTTGCCAGATTTTTCAGGTTAATTACGAAATTGCCCCTGACGACGTATTAAAAATCTGCACAAACTGCAAATATTAAAACCTACCTATCTCCTTCATTATAAGGCCAAATTGAGTGATTAAAAATCCTAAATTGACTAAAACTTCACAAGGAATGCATTGGGCACAAGAAAATCGAGTTTAGGGATTGTTTGGCACGAGAAACGAAGCATAATACCTGTAAAAAAATAAATACAAACGGGTAGACTTCTTCTTCTTCAAATTTTCGAACCCCACAGCCCTAGGAACGAATTTCTTCACCAAATATCATCCCCGAGTCATAGGTAATCAATTCTAAACTTTACTCCTTCAATTACCCATTATTTTTCATCACTTTTAAATCAAAAACTAAGAATTTTCATGGTAAAAATTGAGGGTTTGGGTAGAATTAGGGAATTTTATAAAAATCGAATATTTACCTCGAATTGAGGTCGGATTTAGAAATTAATTGAATTTTTGGATTCGTGGGTGAATGGGTAACGTAATTTAGACCGAACCCTGAATTTAGACCAAGCAGGCCCGGGGTCGGATTTTCATTTTTTTTATAGAAAACTTAGGAAAAATTATATTTTTCAATAAAGTTAGTTCCTTTAGAATTAGTTAATGATATTAAGCTAATTTTGATTAGATTCGAGCAATTTAGAGGTGAATTCAAAAGGAAAAGCAATAACTGAGTTGTGAGTGACCGGCAGAATTGAGGTAAGTGTTTGGCCTAACTTTAGCTTGAGCGAGTAGGACTCCCCACTTATTTGCTACGTGAATTGCATGGGTGTGGTGTATAGGTGTGGTGACGAGTATCTATGCACCACCCAAATCGTTTGTTAAACATGATCCCCTTTTCCGTTCCCACTTATTTGATCATTGTTTTAACTGTTACATGTTCAATATTGTTTCTATGACTATTTGACCTTGTTGAATTGTTGTTAGTTATCGTTGTGATTATTTGTAAAGAGTATTGGTTGTTTGAGATGGTTCCCTTGTCGTATAAACATGGTTGAGAGGTTTGGTATTGTTTTTATGAAATAAATATATATATTTTGATATTCCTGTTGGTTTCATGGTTGAGAGGTTATTGATGAGGTTATAAGAAAAATTCAGTTTATTATTTATAATTATTGAGGTTCGCGTGTTTATTGGGTTTCATTGAGTTATTTCTAATTGTTGTTGCAAGAGTGTTAAAGATGTTGGTTGTTCTCTTGAGTTTATCATAGTATATAAAGACTGAGCTAGATTGACAGCGTTACGGTGTTTACTTATATTCTGGTTGGTTTTATTGTGAAATGTTATTGGTTAAATCTTACGAGGTATATGATCTTCTATTTGAAATTGAGGAAATAATAGTATTGTGAAAGGCTTGGCCTGAATCGTGAAAGTCGGAATAAATAAATAAATGAATATTACTGTGATAAGGGTGGACATGAGAAATAAATATATATGATTGTGATAAGGGTGGACAGAAGAAATAAATATATATGACTGTGATACGGGTGGACAGGAGAAATAAATATATATGAGTGTGATAAGGGTGGACATGAGAAATAATTATATATGATTGTGATAAGGGTGGACAGGAGAAATAAATATATATGACTGTGATAAGGGTGGACAGGAGAAATAAATATATATATATATATATATATATATATATATATATGACTGCGATAAGGGTGGACAGGAAGAATATAAATATATGACAGTAATAAGGGAGGATATTTACATTTATATTTTACTGATTTTTTTCCAAGAAAAAGAGAATCAAAGTTTTGAAAAGCTAAATGACTATTTTTACTGTTTTTTTTAGGAAGACAAAGATTTGAAACTTTCTACTTTATAGTACTATTTTCATATTTTGGTGCTACTTTTATTCAAAGATAAAGCTCGAAGAACTTGGAAATTTTGAGTATTTGGTTATAGTTGAGATCTGAAAGAGGCGGTTGTGTTATTTTATTATTGATGCAGTATTTGAATTGATGTGTTTAGATTTTCTTCTTGTTTTATAATTATTGGCTCAGATATTTTTTTTTGTTCGTGCATAATTATTTTATTTTGTTATCGTACATATATTAATATCACATGTTTATCGTTAAAGCCCCGCCTTAGACTCGTCATTACTTCGCTGAGGTTAGGCTCGGCACTTACTCAGTACATATGATCGGTTGTACTGATACTACATGACTTTGCACTCTTTTGTGCAGATCCAGGTACTAGCCAGCAGTAGAGATTTTTGGAACATCCATCTATCTATTCGGATACACGAGGTATATCTGCCGGCGTTCGCAAATCCCGAGTGTCTTCTCCTATTTTTATAAAATTGTTTTAGTATATTCAGAACAGTTACACTATTTCTTTCAGCTCAGTATTTGGAGTATTCTTTAGTAGTTCGTGAATTGTGACACCAGACCCTGGGTAGCGTTAGAGTTGTTTACATAATTATTTCGTGGTTCGTTCTATTTAAATGGCTATTGTTATCATTTTATTTTATTTTGTTGGGAATTGTTTTAATTAGGCTCATAATTTATTTATTTATGGTCAAGTAATTAATCAAGGAAATTAGCTAAACGATTTCTAACATTGGCTTGCCTAGCAAGTGTGGTGTTAGGCGCCATCACGATCCCTGAGGTTGGGAATTTGGGTCGTGACAAGTTGGTATCATAGCACTAGGTTTACTTAGGTCTCACAGTTCACGAACAAGCTTAGTAGAGTCTGAAGGATCGGTACAGAGACGTCTGTACTTATCTCTCGGAGGCTATTGAGTTAGGAACAATCTCACGTCTCTTCTACTCTATTGTGCGAATTTATTCTACCATCGATGATTGAACTTGTCTATTCTTGTCCTCTCACAAATATCGACAACACGCAAAGTGTCTACAACCGGACAAGTGATGGAGCCCCAATGACAGCTACGATCAGGGGAAGAGACAAAAGCAGAGCTCATACTAAAGCTCGAACATCATCACCTATTGTACAGTTTCAAATAGATCTAGACGCGGAGGTTCTAGCTCAGTCGGTGCATTTTGGACTAGCCCATATCCCAGAAGGATTCATAGATACTTCGGTACTGCATAACAAGGAAATAGTTGGAAGCAACGCGGTTGAATTGTATGAGCTGCAAAATTTAATATTTTGGATTACCAGGTATTGTGACCTATGACTTTGTTCCAAGTGGAGAAGTCCAATGTCAAGGAATAGATTGTGGGGTCATGTGTTATATCAATTTTGGCTTGAAAGGTATAAGGCCTGAGATTTTTGCAAGAGATAAAGCTAAGGATTGCGGTGTGTTTGTCTTCTTAATAACCATATACCTCAGTACCAAAGGAGTTAAATAACAACTTTAGATCTACAGAAGGTTTACTCAGTGTGAAAGTCACGGTTGCGGATTTTGGGGTGCTCCAAAGGGAGTACAGTGGTTGACAAGCTTCTAGACTATATGGTTCGTGCCAAAAATTATCTGTATAAAGCTTTACTTGTGGGATCGTTGTGCATCACTAAGAATAAGAGTTACCCTAGGGAATAACGAAAAGTACATGAATAAGTGGGGTAACTCAGCGGTATTGAGACAACATGGTAAAGGAGAAATTGGTCACCGGTGGTTGAGGCAAGCCCATGAAGAGGACAACTAGCCAGTGCAACATCAACTGTTTGACTTAGTTCTCATAAATGTTTTTTAAAGAATTTGCTTCTCGGACCCTCCATAATGCGGGGTGCATAAGGTTTGAGAGGTTGCTTCAGGTTATATGACGATGTTAGAACATGCTACCATGTTCGATAAGTCAGCCCGTCGCACTCCTACTTTGGTTCATACAGCAGAGAACAAGTTCACAGACTCCTTAAAGGACTCAAATATGATTGTAAAATTTTGGACGACTCAGGGCATGTTGTACTTCATTTCGGTTAGTGATAGAAATTGTCCTAGAATTGGGAGAGTCATATTTCATCAGAACACTCAAGTTACATGCCCCATTGCAGTTACAACTCAACTTACATGTCGAAGGTGGAGGTCAGACTCCTAGAGGTGGAGACCCAGCTTGTTGGAATATTTTCTATGGTAGGGCTGAGGTCGTTACATTAAATAGCGTCATTACAAGAACAATATCTAATTATTATAAAGTGATGATTTTCTGAACTTAATACGGTTATACGTAACTATTAAAGTTCTTCTAATATGCTCTACTCTCGGGTGAGCTTCGTAACTCAAAAATCTACTTGTGAGAACACTAGTATTGAGAAATTCTATGGAGATAGCTATATCTATCATTACGTGTTGCAATTTTGTTTAACGGACTGCATATTACTTATGATTCAGAACTGAGGGAGATATCCTTGCATTTTGATATGATTTGGTATGTTTAAATCGGGCTACGAGCCGCGGCGGAAGTTATGTAGGGACGAGGTCCTTGTGATGGAAATTCTTGTGTTTGAAGTCTCCCTTGTGAATTAAAACTATACTATAGTACTGGTAGGGAGTCATGCCTATTAGGATTATTCAACAATTTATGTATAATAATAATGATCATAATAATAAATGAATAAATAATGATAACAAAAGTAATACTAATAATAATTAAATTAATAAATAAAGAAATAAACTAATTAATTAACTGTGTATAATTTTCCAAATTCGTGTAAGAATTATTGAGCTTTGACCTGCGAGGTAGGTGACGATTGTGTGGAATTAAATGAGACACGTTAAGTCAGGTATATAATTATGAGGTCTTCATGAATCACACCTTGTCATCAGTATTGTGAAGGCTGAAAGGGGATTATTGTTAACGTGAAACTGTTGATAATTCCATAATTTGCTATGAACAACTATTAAGTAAATAGAGGCGGTGAGTATGGGCCTTGAGTATATTCCAGTTGGTGAGAGGTCGTTAGCTTCAAACATTTAGACGTTGGCTAATCAGTTCGTAAGGTTGGATATTTCCCCCAGCAGTGTTCTCGCGCGTATAGTCGCTCGGTCTTCTCTAATCAAGCATACCCGGAAGCGGCATGATGGTGACCCACATTTGGCTGCTCTTAGGGACACAGTTCGGCACGGTGATGCTAAGCAGGTTAAAGTTGGAGATGATGGTGTTTTGAGGATACATGGTCGGTTATGTGTGCCTAAAGTTGATAGTCTTCGTGAGTTGATCCTTGAGGTAGCTCACAGTTCTAAGTATTCTATTCACCTATGGTAGCTAAAATGTACCACGATTTGACACCACATTATTGGTGGAGAAGGATGAAAAAAGACATTGTGGCGCATGTGGCTCGTTGCTTAAATGGTCAGCAGGTAAAGTATGAACATCACAGACTTGGTGGTTTGCTTCAGCAGATAGAGATTCCTGAGTGGAAGTGGGAGCGTATCACTATGGACTTCGTTGTTAGACTCCCACAGACTAAGAGGGAATTTGATGCAGTTTGGGTTGTTGTGGATAGGATGACTAAATCAACACATTTCATTCATGTGGCAAGTGCTTATACTTCAGAGCGGTTGGCTGAGTTATATATTCGGGAAAGACTTCGTGTAGCTCAGTCTAGACAGAAGAGTTATGCCGATCGTAAGGCTCGTGATGAGGCATTCATGGTTGGAGAGAGAGAGTACTATTTCATGTATTGCCCATGAAGGGTGTTATGAGGTTTAGGAAGAAGGGCAAGCTGAGCCCTAGGTATATCGGGACGTTTGAGATTCTTGATAAGGTGGGGGAGGTAGCTTACACACTTGCATTGCCTCCAGGGTTATCCTCGGTTCATCTGGTATTTCACGTGTCTATGCTCCAAAAATATCATGGTGACCCATCCCACGTGTTAGATTTCAGCTCTGTCCAATGGGACAAAGACTTGACTTATAAGGAGGAGTCGATAGCTATTTTGGACTAGTAGGTTCGTCAATTGAGGTCTAAGAGTTATCCTTCAGTTCGAGTGGAGTGGAAGGGTCATGCCATTGAGGCAGCTACTTGGGAATCCGAGTCGTACATGCAGAGTAAATATCACACTTGTTTGCAAATTCAAGTAATCTAATATGTCCGTTCGAGGACGAACGTTTGTTTTAGAGGTGGAGAATGTGATGACCCAAGGGGTCATTTTATGAATTTAGACTCCGTTCTAGATTTATTAGCCATAAAGATTAATTTTAACTACCTCGATTTGCGTTCGCAGTCCGGGCGTAAAACCGGAAAGCTTTATTGAAAAAATAAGAAATAATAATTTTTAGAATTAAAAATTTGGTTTTAGTTGACTTGAGTCAACATTTTGAGTAAACGGACTCGAATCTGTGTTTCAACAATCCGGGGAGGTCCGCAGTAAAATATTAGACTTGGGCGTATGCCCGAAAATAAATTCCGAGGCCCCAAACCTTAGAAATCAATTTTGAAAGAAATTGTTTTGCTGAGATATTTATGAAATAAAGAAAAGAATTAATGTTTAAAATTATTGGTATCAGACTCGTATTTTAATTGCGGAGCCCAGTACATATTTGTTATGATAGTTAGTCCTTGTCTGTGAAATTTGGTGAAAAACGGAATTCGTTTGACGTGATTCGGACATCCGGTTGAAAAGTTATGAACTATAAGTGTTCTTGAGGAAAATAATGAGTTTTGAGGTTTAATTCGTTGTTTTACATGTTATTTTCATGATTTGATCGAAGGATCAAGTCCGTATTATGATTTTAGACTTGCGTGCATGTTTGATTTAGAGCCCCGAGGTCTCGGGTAAGTATCAAATAGGTTTGAGTTGTGTTGCGCTCATTCTTTCTTATGATTCGACGTCGTTTCTTAAAGCATAAATGATATCATATTGAACAAATGAACTCCGATTTATGTTTTGAATAAAGTATTAGATCTGTATCGTAATTACGAACCCGTAGAAAAAAGAATCATCGAATTTGGACATCGTATGAGGATTTTATGCGCATTTTATTAAGGTTGCCAGATTTTTCAGGTTAATTACGAAATTGCCCCTGACGGCGTATTAAAAATCTGCACAAATTGCAAATATTAAAACCTACCTATCTCCTTCATTATAAGGCCAAATTGAGTGATTCAAAAGTCTAAATTGACTAAAATGTCACAAGGAATCCATTGGGAACAAGAAAATCGAGTTTAGGGATTGTTTGGCACGAGAAACGAGGCAGAATAGCTGTCAAAAAATAAATACAAAACGGATAGACTTCTTTTTCTTCAAATTTTCGAACCCCACAGCCCTAGGAACGAATTTCTTCACCAAATATCATCCCCGAGTCATAGGTAATCAATTCTAAACTTTACTCCTTCAATTACCCATTATTTTTCATCACTTTTAAATCAAAAACTAAGAATTTTCATGGTAAAAATTGAGGGTTTGGGTAGAATTAGGGAATTTTATAAAAATCGAATATTTACCTCGAATTGAGGTCAGATTTAGAAATTAATTGTATATTTGGGTTCGTGGGTGAATAGGTAAACGTAATTTGGTTCGAACCCCGAGTTTAGACCAAGGGGGCCCGAGGTCGGTTTTTTATTTTTTTTAATAAAAAACTTAGGAAAAATTATATTTTTCAATAAAGTTAGTTCTTTTAGCATTAGTTAATGATATTAAGTTAATTTTGATTAGATTCGAGCAATTTAGAGGTGAATTCAAAAGGAAAAGCAATAACTGAGTTGTGAGTGACCGACAGAATTGAGGTAAGTGTTTGGCCTAACTTTAGCTTGAGGGAATATGACTCCCCTCTTGTTTGTTACGTGAATTGCATGGGTGTGGTGTATAGGTGTGGTGACGAGTATCTATGCACCACCCAAATCGTTTGTTAAACATGATCCCCTTTCCCGTTCCCCACTTATTTGATCATTGTTTTAACTGTTACATGTTCATTATTATTTCTATGACTATTTGGCTTTGTTGAATTGTTGTTAGTTATCGTTGTGACTATTTGAAAAGAGTATTGGTTGTTTGAGCTGGTTGCCTTGTCATATAAACATGGTTGAGAGGTTTGATATTGTTTTTATGAAATAAATATATATATTTTGATATTCCTGTTGGTTTCATGGTTGAGAGGTTATTGATGAGATTATAAGAAAAATTCAGTTTATTAGTTATAATTGTTGAGGTTCGCATTTTTATTGGGTTTCATTGAGTTATTTCCAATTGTTGTTGTAAGTGTGTGTTAAAGATTTGGTTGTTCTCTTGAATTTATCATAGTATATAAAGACTGAGCTCGATTGGCACCGTTATGGTGTTTACTTACATTCTGATTGGTTTTATTGTGAAATGTTATTGGTTAAATCTTACGAGGTATATGATCTTCTGTTTGAAATTGGGGGAATAATAGTATTGTGAAAGGCTTGGTCTGAATCGTGAAAGTCTAAATAACCAAATAAATATATATGACTGTGATAAGGGTGGATATGAGGAATAAATATATATGACTGTGATAAGGGTGGACAAGAGAAATAAATATATATGACTGTGATAAGGGTGGACAAGAGAAATAAATATATATGATTGTGATAAGGGTGGACAGGAGAAATAAATATATATGAATGTGATAAGGGTGGACAAGAGAAATAAATATATATATATGACTGCGATAAGGGTGGACAGGGAGAATATAAATATATGACAGTCATAAGAGATGATATTTATATTTATATTTACTGATTTTTTTCCAAGAAAAAGAGAATCAAAGTTTTGAAAAGCTAAATGACTATTTTTATTGTTTTGTTTTTAGGAAGACAAAGATTTGAAACTTTCTATTTTATAGTACTATTTTCATATTTTGGTGCTACTTTTATTCAAAGATAAAGCTTGAAGAACTTAGAAATTTTGAGGATTTGGTTATAGTTGAGGCCTGAAAGAGACGGTTGTGTTATTTTATTATTGATGCAGTATTTGAATTGATGTGTTTAGATTTTCTTCTTGTGTTTATAATTATTGTCTCAGATATATTTTCTTGTTCGTGCATAATTATTTTATTGTGTTATCGTACATATATTAATATCACAAGTTTATCGTTAAAGTCACGCCTTAGCCTCGTCACTACTTCGCCGAGGTTAGGCTCGGCACTTACTCAGTACATAGAGTCGGTTGTACTGATACTACACGACTCTGCACTCTTTTGTACAGATCTAGGTAATAGCCAGCAGTAGAGATTTTTAGAACATCCATCTATCTATTCGGAGACACGAGGTATATCTGCCGGCGTTGGGCAAATCCCGAGAGTCTTCTCCTATTTTTATAGAATTGTTTTAGTATATTCAGAACAGTTACACTATTTCTTTCAGCCCAGTGTTTGTAGTATTCTTTAGTAGTTCGTGAATTGTGACACCAGACCCTGGGTAGTCTTAGAGTTGTTTACATAATTAGTTCGTGATTCGTTCTATTTAAATGGCTATTGCTATCATTTTATTTTATTTTGTTAGGAATTGTTTTAATTAGGCTCAATTGAAATTTATTTATTTATGCTCAAGTAATTAATCAAGGAAATTAGCTAAACGATTTCTAATATTGGCTTGCCTAGCAAATGTTGTGTTAGGCGCCATCACGATCCCTGAAGTTAGAAATTTGGGTCGTGACACAGGTATCACAGTATAAGAAACTTTAAACTCAATATGTCAAGATGTGATACCATGCATGTCTCATTAATGATTTACCGAAAATTCTTCTAAAGAACATAAAATAATAAAGAAAAAATTAGCATATTCTTTCTGAAAAATGGTAACTACAGGATCTAGAATACAAAACAAATCTGAGTTTTCCCGATCATAAATGAATTTCCAAATGAAATAATTATTTAGAATAATTTCCAAATCGTGGTTGAGAGTAGTATAAAAAGACCATCCGTCTTCGTTTACTAATCAATTTGTCAACTATACAGCGCAAAGTTCATTGTAACTACAAGTTGTGTATCAAACATCTTCACTTTCTATCTTTTTCATTGAAATCTTTTCCACTTGTACACCATTTTCTTACATGGCTTGCTCTTTTGGCAACAGTATGAGAAAAGATTTTGATGGAGAAGATGGAAGTGACGATGATATATATACAATAATATTTCAGAGAGGCATTTGGATGTAAAATGTAATAACAGATTAGCTTTGACTTTATGTAGTAGTAATCCTTTGTCATTCATTTTATTACGATATATATATATAATTCTGCTATATTAATTTTATTTATTTATGATGCAAGTGGCATTTATTAGAATAGAATACTTTTTTCCAATTTTTTTTTATTATTATGTGTAGATCCTAAACAAAGAAGTCTTCATATCAATTGGTCATGAGATCACAGGGTTCAAAGATTCGAAAACCTTTATGTCCTACTGTTTGCTTTTTCATTTCTTATTCAGTAAAACAACAAAATTACCTTTTTTTTTTTTTTTTATTGTTTTCTGAAATTCACTATTGCAATTAACAACAAATATTGAATTTCAACATGTGATGTGAATGCACAACAAAATATAAATTTTCAAAGGAAATTACCAGCTATGTCCAATTGTAAGTAGCTCATTACATAAATTGGGTCATTCATAAAATATTACTAATATTAGTCATACTAATATTAGCCAATTAGCTATTTTGGGATGTTATTAGAATAGATTGGGTACATCTTATGGAGCTTGAATCTCAGTTTTGGGATGATTTGGTAAAGTTTTGAGGTGGTTTGAATTGAAAATTCGAAGTAAAAACTGAACAAGAAAAAATAATGTGTGTATCATTTGTGTATCACATGTGTATCATTCGTGTATCACATGTGTATCATATTTGTATCAATTGTGTATCACATGTATATCCATGTATAACTGTGTGTGAGATACATACGTGATACGTATTTGATACATGTGTCGTAGAAGAATATTTTGAACTCGATTTAATTACGAATTTTGATACAAATCACCTCCAATCTTCCTAAAATTTCGTATGTTGACTTATCTATATATTTTCAATGAATTTCAACTATACCCATTGAAAAAAATTCCTTTTTTGTTTAGATTTTTGAAATATTGTATATATATTTTTTATTTGATCACCTTATTTGCTACCTAATCCATAAAATTTCCTTTCCGTCTTGTATCTAATGTTGTTAATCATGTTTAAAAATATGGAAGGTGATTTTTGCATGTGATTCTTTAAGAGAAAGAACCATATTATTTGGTTTTTCAATTTTTATTGGCTAGTTTTGATAAGTCTATGACTAATGGCTAAAAATTGGTAAGTTAAGATTTATTTGGGTCATTTATATAAGTTTCCCATTTTTCAATCTAGAATTAATATTAACATAGTTTCAGTAAATACTAAATTGTAAGACTAAAGGACCAACTATATTTGGGTCGAGCTTTTCTTTAGCACTAGACCCAAATACCCAATAAGGAATTCTAGGGAGAAATTTAAAAATAGCCAGATTTATAAGTGGTCATTCAAAAATAGCCACACTTTAAAAAATAATCAAATTTTAGCCCCTTTTCATGTAAAGATAAATCTGACCGAAAATACTATTCAAAATCCAGAAAATACTCTAGTATATCATACTGGAGTTCCAGCATAAGTATACTGGAACTCCAGCATATTATAATGGAGTTCCAGCATAAGTATTCTAGAACTCCAGCATAATATACTAGAGTTCCAGCAAAGTATACCGGTCCAGTATAATATGCTGGAAGTTCATACACAGGTGCTCGAATCTCCATTATATTATGCTGGACCTTTCTGCGTGTTCGAGTTCCAGAATAATATGCTGGAAGTTCATACACATGTGCATCGAACTCTAGTATATTATGTTGGACCGGTCTCTGTTGCAGTAAAATAGTGGCTATTTTTCAATGACTTGGCAAACGCTACCATTTTTGAATGACCAGTCCGAAAACTGGCTAGCCCGTGCCATTTTTACAAAATTCTATTCTTTGTGGGCCGGGCGATCTTTACCCAAATAGCGAGCCATATTCATTGTTTACTTTTTCTAGATGTATATATAATTTATACAATAATTACATGCAATTATACATATATAATACGTAAATGATGCATATATTATACCTACATCGGTTGTTTTTAATTTAAGAAGTTAGATGGACGTCTATTTGAGTTAATTCTTCTTAGAAGTTGTCACGATCCCAAATCCTAACATGCCATGATGGCGCCTATCGTGGAACTAGGCTAGCCAACCATCACATTACTACGCATTTGTTTGATTTTAATAGTTCACAATGCAATAATAAACATCAATCAAATAAAGAATAATTATATAAGTCTAGCGCCCCAATAATAATCTAAATAACTCTAAACAACCTCCCACGACTGGAGTCAATAGTCATGAGCATCTAAGAATGAATAATTCTAACTCTACTAACTATAGTTTATGTTTCTGAATCAATTGCTAAAACTAAATAAGGAAGGGAAATGGAGAAGTTGTGGACGATGGATAGCTACCTCGAATCCCGTAATCTGCTGCTATCAACTGAACAGCTACTGCTGCGAATGAGTACCTGTATCTGTGCACAGGGGCACAGGGAGTAATGATGAGTACGCCAACTCAGCAGTAATGAAAAGAAATCACAGTCTGAGAAATATAAAGCACACAGGACAGATACACAATTTCACAAAATCAGTAAAACATCAAGTAGTATTCAACAATTTCAATAGTTCAAAACCAGTTCCAAAATCCTTTAAAAACAAGTATAATATCAACGTATATATCTCAGTGAAATCCTCAGTAAAACTCAGTTTGAAAACGAAGTAAATCATAGTTCGAAAACTTTAGTAAAATCATCATAAATCTGCCCCTCGGGCCAAAATCATTTCTCGTAACCATTGCCATCAGGCATCCTCACCATCACTCTGTAACATTAGCCCATCAGGCATCCTCACAATCACTCTGTAACATTAGCCCATCAGGCAACCTCACAATCACTCTGTAACATTAGCCCATCAGGCAATAATCATCACTCAATCGGTACCGACGCTCACTGGGGGTGTGTACAGACTCCGGAGGGGCTCCTACAGCCCAAGTGCAATATATATCAAGCCTCATCATGGCATAAATCACTCACAGCATAGGCCAGCCTCACTTATTCAGACACTCTCAATTTGCCCATCAGGCCATAAATGTACCGGGTTCTCGACCCAAAATCAGTGTTTCATTTTCCAAAAAATAGTATAAAAATACTCTGAGTGTCAAACAATTTATCAGAAAAAGACTGAGTGTAAAATCATAACAAATCAATGAGGAAAATACAGTAACATAGCTCCCAAGGGGTAAACAATTCGGTACTAGGCCCCAAACATGGCTTACAACCCAAATCACATCATAATAAAATAATACTAATTAAGCATAAGCTTAAAAGTCGGTTTAGCAGCTCAATAGTCGCCTAAATACGGAATACATTCCCAAAGTTTCAATCTTTCCATTTCAAAACCCGTGAAAGGGTGCATAGTCCGGGGTTTCATACCCTCACGACAAGATTTCAAGACATTACTTACCTCAAAACTAGCCCGAAACTATTTTGCTATGCGCTTGCCTCTCGAATCAACCTCCGAAAGCTCCAAATATACCAAGTTCAGATTTTTATCATCAATATATGTTTAAGGAACGATTCCCAATCGAAAATTATCGAAATTAACGCAAAAATCCGAAACCGGGCAAAACCCGACCCCCGAGACCGCGACCTGAAACTCATAAAATTTTATAGAAAAGTGTTCTTCGTCCTCTCACGATTCCGTACATATAAAGAACACCAAAATCGGAGTCCGTTTGACCTCTCAAATCGACCCCTAAAAGTCTCATAATCTCAGGCCCCAAAATCCCATTTTCTACTGTTTTTCATGAATTAAATGCTGAGATTATGGTGTATAATCACCCAAAAATGAGTTTTAATAATCACATTACTTACTTCTAAGCGACCCACTGATTTTCTCCTTCAAAGTTCGCCCAAAAAGCTCTCTTCCGCTCAACAATGGTGTAAAATAAGGTTTAGGTCGTGGAAGGGCTTTTAATTAACTGCCCAGTGATTTTCTATCCGCGATCACAGTCAAAGCCACGCGATCTCACTGACCAATTCCTCCAGACCTCCGTGATCGCAGCACTTTGCACGCGATCGCACAATGCCCTACGCGATCGCACTGAACTGTCCCCCTCTACTCCGCGATCGCAGGCTATTCCCCACAATCACACAGAGCACTTGAGCATGCCCCACAATTAACTCACCGCGGTCGCACAAATCCCCCCGCGATAGCAGTGAAGGAAAATGTTGTGCACTAACACCAGAAAACCAACAATTGTTCTAAGTCCAAATGAGTCCGTTAATCACCGGAAATCAATCCCGAGCCCCTCGGAACCCCAAACAACTTTACCAACACCTCACATATGATCATTCAAACTTAGTTGCACTCTCAAAACACCAAAACTAACATCAAAACACCAAATTCACATCGGATTCAAGCCTAAGAACTTTGATATTTCTAAAATTCACCAACGATGTCGAAACTATCCAAATCAACTCCGATTTACCTGAAATTTTGCAAACAAGTCCAAAATGACATTACGAACCTGCTCCAACTGTCGGAATTCCATTCCGACCCCGATAGCCTATTTTCCACTGCCGACCGGAAATCGCCAAAACTAACTTTCGCCAATTCAAGCCAAATTCTACATCGAACCTCGGAAAATTATTCCGGACATACTCCTAACTCCCAAATCAGCTAACGAATCCATTCGAGTTATAAAATCCGCATTTCGAGGTCATTTACCAATAAGCCAACTCTTAGTTGACTTTTCCCCTTCTAAGGCTATATTTAAAGACTAAGTGACTGAATTCTCGTTTTAACCATCCCGATTTCAAGCCTATCAACTCTAACACATCAATAATAGAATAAAAAATCTATGACAAGTCAATAACACTAATAAAAATGCAAATTCTTCGGGACAACTGACCGGGTCGTTACAGAAGTAGCCACTCGAATCTTACAAAAAAGTCCTAATAAAGGTTTCAAATGAGCATATCATAAGCAACAACTTGAATCTTCTTTCTCGTAGTTAACTATATAACGGACAACAAATGTTCGAGCAGGATAACATATAGTCTTTCACGTCTCTTTCGGGTGGATGGTGAGATTAAAAGGCCTTTGCGCGTTATCATATGTTGAAGTACTCATTCTCGGTTGTTAGAACGACAGGAGATGAGCCGATTAGTGGTTTGATTAAAAAAGATGAAAGGTCCAAAAGTGTAAACACAAGGTTGTATGGGCAAGAAATGATTAATAATCAAAATCGTTGTTTCTACAAGAAGAAGAAAAAGGTAGAAACGACGTGGGACAGCCATTTTTTAACATGGTATTTAGATTTTATCCAGTACTTTTAATGCTGAGAAAAAATATCCACAACTATGTTAAGATTAATACGTAAAGACGGTGTTACCCTTTCTTCATGAGTGTTGTGTAAGTGTAAATATTAAGGACATGGTGAACATAACATTTACACTGCACACGTGAAGTCAAGGATTAACTGCACATATAAAGTTAAGGACATGATTTCCTTAAGTTTAACAACTCAAGGTGCAAATAGAAGATACTTTGTCTTTAACATTTATACAACATTCATGAAGTTAAGGACACCATGCCTTTAATATTTACATAGCATCCATGTCTAGCACGAGAGTATTTTCGTGCATGTAAAATTTATTAAGCACTGACTAAAGAGTAAATACATTTTAAATAGTGGCTAAAGAGTAAAAATATCTCTAATTAGTGGCTAACTGTGCACTTTTCCCAAGAAAAGAATTTGAAAGAATAAATATTTGTTACCTCCTAATACAACCTTGCATTTACCTTCGTGTCTATACTAAATAGTCTGCAACTCATTTAGTAACGGGATCTTTATAAATAGTCGGTCATATTTATTATTTATTTTTTCTAGCCATATACGTAGATTATATATTAATTGTAAACATTTATACACACGCAATACATCAATTATACATATATTATACTTTAATCGGTTATTTTAATTTAAACAATGAACGACTATTTAAGTTAATTATTGAAATACTGCAAGATGATATGCGAGCTTCTGAGGCCTATTTGGATCGAACTTTCCTTCAGTACTTAAGGGATTCTTCTTCTTTGTGGGCCAGGTGGAGATTAGAGGTAGCCACTCGAATCTTACAAAAAAGGAAAATTACCAGCTATATCCATTTATAAGTAGCTCATTACAAAAATTGGCCAATTGATAAAATATTACTAATATTAGCCAAATTAGCCAATTAGCTATTTGTAGCAAAAAATATATCGAATTCTTGCTTTTTTTTGGGTGGCTGTAATTAGAATAGATTGGGCACAACTTAAGGAGCTTGAATCTCAGTTTTGGGATGATTTTGTGAAGTTTTGAGGTGGTTTGAATTGAAAATTCGAAGTAAAAACTGAAAAATGAAAAAAAATGATATGTGTATCACATTGTGTATCATTTATGTATCACATATGTATCATATTTGTATCAATTGTGTATCATATGTATATCCATGTATACATGTGTGTGAGATACATGCGGGATACATATGTCACCTCCAATCTTCCTCAAATTTTGTATATTGACTTATCTATATATTGTCAATGAATTTCAACTATACCCGTTGAGAGAAAGAATCCTATTATTTGGGTTTTCAACTATACCCATTGAGAGAAAGAACCCTATTATTCTTTCAAGTCTGATGCAAATCCAGGATTTAAATTCTATGGGTTTAACTTTACATTTTTAGCATTGTACCCATTATATTTTTAAAGGAAGATATTCAAATAACCAGATTTACAAGTGGTCATTCAAAAAAAGCCACAGTTTCAAAAGTAATCGAAATTTAGCCACTTTTCATGTCAAGATAAATCTGAACTAAAACACTGTTCAAAATTCGGAAAATACTCCAGCATAATATACTGGAGTTCCAGCAAAATATATCGGTACAACATAATATGTTGGAAGTTCATACACATGTGCTCGAATCTCCATTATATTATGTTGGAACTTTCCGAGCGTTGGAGTTCTAGCATAATATGCTGGAAGTTTATACACAGGTGCACCGAACTCCAGTATATTATGTTGGACCGATCTTTATTGCAGCAAAATAGTGGCTATTTTTCAATGACCTGGAAAACACTGGCTATTTTTGAATGACCAGTCCGAAAGTTGGCTAGCCCTTGCTATTTTTACATTTTTAAAGTTATAGATTCATCTCTACTATTTTATTAATTTTAATGAATTTTTACTCCGTGTCAAAAGTTATGGGTTATATATTCTACATCTGCCCATGTTTCTCGTAGTGAGCTATATAAACAAATGTTGGAGCAGAATGACAGATAGTCTTTCCCGTCTCTTTCGGGTGGATGGTGACATTAATAGGACCCTCACACGTTATGGTATGTTGAAGAACTAACGACATGAGCCGAACAGTGTCTCGATTAATAACGATGAAAGGTCCAAAAGTTTAAACACGAAGTTGGATGAGCAAGAAATAATTAATAATCAAAATAGCTGTTTCTACGAGAAGAAGAAAAAAAGGTCAAGAATTTGAAAGAATAAATATCTTGTATTTACCTTCGTGTCTATATGTATTTGAACTTACACTGTTGTGTACCTTCGTCGGAAGTGGAATCCAAACTCTATAAGTGTTCAGTACTTTAATTTCTATTATTCTTTACTCCAAATTTAAAGCTGTACTTTTTAGTTCTTATCTTCACTTTGTCTGGTAGACTAGTAAGTAATAACTCTCTCTTGACTGAAATGCAGCTAGAGTTTCGGACGTAGGTTAAGCCGAACTTAGTAGCTTTGGTCCAAATATTATATTTGCTTTTGAAAATTTATTGAATATATACAAATTATTAATTTAGAACCCTGTCACTTAGAAAGAATAGAATCCCGAACCCATTAGCTCCAAATTTTGATTCCGCATCTGCTGAAATGAGTAATTCTATAAGAACAACTCTTGGGGTTTGAAATGAAAATGTGAAGTTTAATTTTCTTTTTTCTTTTCCTTTATAAAAAAGAATTTCTAATTAATTAATGTGCAATTTACCCGGTATTAATTGAAATTTTATGATTATTCTTTCCATTATTATACTTTCGGATCATTAAGGTCTTTACCGTTAATAAATCATCTTATATTTTGTCATTGACTTTAGCGGAGCTCCGGCGTGGAATAACAAATCTTTGAACTCGGGCAAAATCTTTTAACCAAATTTTATTCTCATATTTTTAGTTTTGCTTATACCTTTCATTTAGAACTGTCAAATTTGGCTCAAGCCCAAATGATCCGCCTAACCCTCGTTTTAGGTTGGATTGGTTATTGATCCGTTTATTTATTAAGCTCCGCAAATCTTGATCAAACTTATCTCAATCCATTTAAAATTGGACTGAATTCAAGCCCAAATTGATCATGAATAACTTTGTCAAACTATCTTAGATTTTTTTTTTCTTTATGTTATATACGACGATAATAAAAAAAAAAAAATGTCTTGCTTAGTTATTATTAAGTTCATAAGAAAACAACACATATTAAGTAAAGCTTGATAAGAGTTGGGTGTATTGGACTATGACCTAATTTTAAGTCATCTTGATTCAGTCCATCTTAGCCCAAGTAACTTTTAGACGGGTCAAATAACCCGTCCAATTATTAACTCAATCCATTTTGACCAACTCAAAATCAGCCCAACCCGCTCGTTTGGCTTGTCAGAAATAAGCAATTTCCACTAAATGGAACAAAACTTTCATTCAAAAATGAAGGCCTAACTTTAGGATGTCCACACACAACATATCCAAACACAATCGTCCAAATTACAAGAGGGGCAAAGCTAGAGTGGAGTTTTGGCAGAGGCATTGTCAAAAGGAGTTGGAAGCAAGAAATTATTTCTCATTTCATATGTTTGAATAGAGTTGGGAAACAAACAAATTTGGAGCTAACCATTATTAACCAACAATACTATAGGGCACTCATAATCAGCGCGGAAGTAGAATTTTTATCGAAGGCATTTAAAAAATAAATAAAAAATACGCAAAAAGTTAAGGAATTCAATATCTAATATATGCATATCAAAAAACAATATATATTGTAAATTTCGAGCAAAAGAATTCGACTGAACCCCTTCCGTCCACCTAACTCCGCCTCTATTTGTCACATTCTTTTAACGAAAATTTGAAATCATTACAAAAGGTTAGTTGTATCCCATGATTAATTAATATTTCGTAATAGAAAATAATTTTATTTGGAAGATGGTAATATTTGTTAGTATAACTCATATCAAGGGGTGGACCTAGCGTATTACCGACGGGTTCAATTGAACTTATAACTTTTGATGCGAAGTATGAATTTACATGTAAAAATTTATTATGATTGCAAAAATAATAGATATAAATTCATAACTTTAAAAATATAATGGGTTCAATGCTAAAAACTTTAAAAGCTAAACTCGTAATGTTTAAATCTTGAATCCGCCTCTGCTCGTGCCATAGCCAACAACACGTAAACTACATGTTGTCGTCTCAAATACATCTAAAAGTAAAATAAAGAATCGATCAATGTCCATGGACCAAAGAGTCATGTATAAAATACTTACTCTTAATTCTTACTTTATTCGCCATAATAAAATGTTGCATGCATATTAAATTACGTAATATACCTCACAATTAATTAAAAGGTGGGAATAATTTCGATCCCTTTTTTGTTCATTTCAATATTGATTGAAAAACTTTACTTTTTTATTCTCGCTGGGTATCTGGTATTCATATTGGAGTCAAGCTATATTTTGATTCTCGTAGCGTAAGGCCCCTTTCGAAAGAGAAGCGCTCCTTGCTAAGAATTTTTTTCATACTCAGCGCTCAAACTCGAGATTTCTAGTTAAGAAAAGAGCAACCCCATCCACTAGAACACATCCTTTGGTGGAGATTGAAAAAATCCATGACCAACAAGATGTTGAGGTCGAAAATTCGAAATAAAATTCTTTATTTACCGTAATATGGGTTAAAAAATATATAAATAAAAAAGAGATCACATTTTGAAGCTTGTGGTACCACATAAATATTTTCAATTTGTGTGTGTATATACAATCAAACCTCTTCATAACAATCATCTTTTATAACATCACTTTATTATAACAACTAAATTTTCTTTGGAATCAATTTTTCATGTTATGTTATATAATATGTATATAACGTACAATACTTCACCAGTGGCGGAGCCACATGCACCAAAGCAATGTCAACCGGCACCTTTTCGTCGGAAAATTACACTATATTGCTCGGTAATTTTTTTTTAAAAAATAATGTATATATACTAAATATTTGTACCCTTAACTTCTTAGTGAATTTATTTCTTTATATTTTGACTCTCTTTAATGAAAATCTTCGTTCTGCCACTGTACTTCACTATAACAACTAAAAAACATCGAAACAAATGAAGCTATTATAAATAGATTTGACTGTAATAAGTTAGGGCCGGGATGCATGATAATATATATAACAGCATTACAGCAATGAGGCAATGATGCATAGGTTTCATTGTTGGGCAATGAGCATGTGATAAGCTTATTGTGTTCATCGAACGTGACAAAAACTCACAGTTGGGGGAAAGCTAAATGTCACAGGATACCCATTCTTCCTCCTACTAACCCGTGGTGTTGGGCAATCCTATTTAAAATCTGCTCACTAGGGGTATGTATAGATGGTAGGGAACTAGGAATCCATCCAATATTTTTTTCTATCCCCTAATCCATGATAGATGTATGTCAGTACTGTGACGTAGCTAGAATTTTTATCAAATTAATTTAAAAAGAAAATACATGATATAATTATTCGAGGATGAGAGTTTGGTTAAACTTAACCTTGTCGATAAATTGTTGGAAAATTTACCTTTTGGATTGTCCCTTTTTGTCTCACCCTTTTATTGACTATCAATGCTGAGGCTTGGCTTCATTATTTATATACTAAACATTCTGAAATATATCTTCTCTTCTCTGCACGGTTTTTCCAAAACAGACATAAGTATCAAGTGTGCTTTGCTCCGTCATTTGAGTTCGCCGCAGTTCTGTAATTTAAAGTGCCACTATTACAGAATAGTTTTTCGTTTTATCCTGGGAGGAATTAATCCGAACACCTCGAACAATAATGACGGAATTAAATTCTTTAAGTACACAAGAAATTCATGGGCTCGAAATTTATCAATTAAATTTAAAAGAAAATACATGACATAATTTTCAGCCGAAGAGAGTTCAGTTGAGTCTTGTCTATAAGTTCTTGAATTTTTAAGTTGTGAATGAGAAAATGCACCTTTTGGATTGCACCTCTCTATCTCACTCTTTCATTGTCTAACTTTAGAGGCTTGGCTTCATTATTTATATACTAAACATTCTGAAATCTCTCCCCTCTTCTCGGCATTATTTTTTCAAAACAAACATAAGTAACAAGTGTGATTTGTTTCGTTATTTGAATTCGTCGCAGTTCTGTAATTTAAAATGCTACTATTACAGAGTAGTTTTTCCGTTCTATCATTTGAGGAGTTATTCTAAATACCTTAGACAATAATGAGAGAATTAAAATCTTCAAGGACACACAAAAATTTTTCTGAACTTGAAATAAAATCATGTTTGTATTTTAAAGATTATTATGCACATATTATTTTACACTTTCTATAATTTAATTTTTTATTTTGAACACAGTTTACTAACATAAATATAATTTTGCCACTGATCGTTACTGCTTAGTAGGCGCCTTCGTCGACTACTAAGTTTGTACCTTATTACAAATAAAATAGTAAACTTTGATACTACTTAAAGATATTCCGATGAAGGTTATATTATCTCATGTTATATGAAAAAAAATAGTACTAGAATCTGCCATGTTAATTAAATTTGAGTGTGACAGGAATAAAAGAGATTTTCTTGAAATTATTGGGGAATTAAAGGTTATGCTATTATTATATATAATATACACATATATAGGGTAAGGATGAGATTAGAAAATTTGTGTGTAAATAATGGAGGGTAAGTTTGAGGTTTGAAATAATAAGCTCGTGATTAGAGGTTGTTTCATTGACATGTACTTTATAATTAAAAAAAATGATATCATATACTTAAGTTAATTATAAAATATTAGGGAAAGACCCAAGAAAATATTACTTTCATTATCCCAATTACTATGACTTCCGCCCTATTTTTTTTGTGTTACTCCGATTAAAGCTCTCTATAACAACCTTATTATTACGATATTTTGTTGTTGCTATAGTGAAGTGTTGTTATAGAGGATATTTATTATAACATACCATAAAAACTGGTTCCGAGAAAAATTTGGCTCTTAACAACTTGTTTAGATGGTTGTTACGTAGTGTATTGTATCGTATTGCTACTTTCAATACAATGTTTGTTTTCATTGTTACTTAAAATTTTATTGTATCGTATCGTTAAATTCGTCGTTACGTAACGGCTGAAAGTGCCACTTTATGTAACGACGCATTTAGTGTGGTGGCGTCATTACATTTTATTTTTTCTCTAGTTTTGCCATTCTTTATTATTAAATAAACATATTTTATCATTTACCCTTCTTTTTAATATAACGATTCTACTCCGTATTCTATTTTTTCTTAGTAATATTGCAAGTTTTATTCTTCATATTTTTAAGCATGAAATAAAAAACGACGGTAAACGATATAATCTATCCAAACATTATATTCATCAAACAATATAATACAATATATTATGGAACAACCTAAAACAACCATCCAAACAAAATGTAAAGTGATTGGTTGTTATATAGGGATGTTTTTATAGAAATATCTCACATTATATATTTATAAAAATTTCTCAAATATAAAATACTCAATTTTATTTAATTAAATAATTTAAAATTAAACACATAATCAATAATGAGAAAAAAATACAATATGATTTTGAGACAAAGATGATAAAGACAATAGAACAAAACATGGGTATGTGGACCTACCGACTTATAGCATCTTTTCACAGCATAGTCAAAATTTCTAAGTTGCACCCGTGACCCTCATTTGGATCTTGTGATTTATTATTTCTTTGTTTTCCTTTTTACACGAAAAACCAAGAGTGAAAAAAAGGTTTAATTTATTTATTAAATAAAATCTCTCATACCAGAAGTATAACCTATAGGATATATGTTACTTAATAATTTAGAAAAAGGCATGTAAATTATAGTTCATATTTATACACGTTTTTATTTAGGAAAAAAAGATACAGAGAGATGGGTTTTTTTGAATTAAAGACGATAACGACAACAACAACGATCCAGTAGAATCTCATTAGTAGGGTCTGGGGGATGGGGCATAGTGTGTACGCAGGCCTTAAGGAGTAGAGATGATGTTTCCGAAAGACCCTCGGTTTAATAAGAAGAAAAGAGGCTATTTTTTTCAAATTAAAGAAAATTTGAATAATATTTTTCTAAGTTTAAAACATTCGGAGTATAAATTACCGCGGTAAATAGAATAAATGTTTAAAAGTGATTTTAAAGAAGAATTAACCCAAATAACTGTCAATCTAGTTTCTTAAACTAAAAATAGCAAAATGATGTATATTATGTATAGAATTCGTATAAAATATATGTATAATCTACGTATAGGGCTAGAAAAAATAAACATTGAATTTGATCGGCTATTTGTGTAACAATATATATTTGATATATGAGTTTTGCAAATTTAGTAATTTAAAGTTATTTTCCACTTGAAACAAATAGATCTCTAAAATGCTCACGACAAAATGCATGTTATAGAATCTTTTTTTTTTTTTCAAAAAAAAAATAAATATATATTGAAGGACATGAGATGAGAAAGAGTAAAATTGTTTATTTCATCGAAATATGCACTAAAAAGTGGAAGTAAATGATATTCAAATAAATTATTCTTCTAGGTGAAACACAACAAAAGAAATAGTTTTGGATTTTCCTTATATTTGAAAATTATTGACAGAAAAATTAAAAGGACAAAGCAATAGATGGTGAAACAAAGGACACATGATTGAGAAGATCTAATGAATAATCCAAAAAGTCAAAAATAAAAATAAAAAAATAAAAAAAATTAAGTTGCCTAAAAAAAAAGAAAAGGTTAAAATTACTAGGCTTTGGGAATTGGTAGTAATGTGTCAGATGGACTTATCTTTTGGATCATTTTGTTGATTGTCTCATCATTTTTTTACAGTTTGTTGTCTTTTTTTGGTTTCAAACAACCACAACATTCTCCTTAGATTCCCTTTCATATTTCTATTTTCATTTCAAATTCTACCTGCTTAAAATATTTTTTGGCCAATTATATTGGCACTCCTTTAAATTTGTCAGTCCCAAGTTGGGATGTACATGGATCGAGTTGGTTCAGATTTTATCAAAATCAAACCAAATCAATCATATCGGTTTGGATTGGTTCGGTTTTGTCGGTTTTTTCGGATTTCTTTTGTTATATGAATATTATTTCAATCTTATATTATTAATTTATAGATAAAATTTTGATAAATTGAATATACGTTTACTAAAAATTGAAAAAAAAAGAACAAACATATGATCTATTAAAGTGATCTTATGGGGGAAATTGTTTTAGTAACAGATAATAGTTTATTTTTTTAGTCGTCTACCAATAATTTTTGGTTAATGTACGCTTTCAGATTTAACCAAATTTAATAATTAAACATAAAAATAAATAAGATACTTAAATAATAATATGTTCTATGTAATTTTAAATTATCAAATACCACTTCAAATTCGAAAAACATATAATAAATCTTGACATATGAATATGAACGAAAACACAAATCTTTACTTTTCTAAACTTTTTACAACAAGTTGCACCATTAATTAAAACATTTATCTCTAGGAGCTATTATATTTAATCATTTAATATTTCATATGTTATCTTCAACGATTTTATTCAGTCAAAACGAAACCTCTATTTTTAGACCAAAAGAGAAAAAAATGAATATTATGGTTTTGTTTTTTCCACTTATTATAATTATATTTTGAAACTTAGATGCATGGTTTATGTAATACATGTTAATGTTTGTTTTTTCTCTTGGACTTGATATGTTACACAATCCGAAAAAATGAATAAATTACTAATGTACTTAGTACTACTTAACATAATAAATGGTTTATTGAATTAACTAAAAGAAGTAATTCAAACTATGGTTTAAAACTTATATACACTAATAATCTACATATTTTTCACACCACTAGTGTATTTTAAATAATTATAGCAGTTTATTTAAAATTATTATAGCAGATTATATTTGCTTTATTTTATAAATTACCAAACTAAGCTTATTATGGAAGTCAATCCATTGTTCCAGCTTACTTGAACATAATAGTATAACAAAAATACACGGTAAGTGCACAAAAGTTAAACTTCATAGACTAATAACATCCAACTCAAAATTAACCTATATATACAAATGCACTGCTCAAATAGTCACTCAATTATCCCAAAATATCTTGTAAAGTCACTTTACTTTCGTTTGTAACAACAAAGTCACTCAACTATGCCTATTCCACTCAGAAGGTCACTCAACTAGATTTTTCAAATTTTGGATTGCCAAATACCTATTTTACTCTCTAAATTACAACATTTATCTTCTTTTTATTTTTTTAAACTTTTTAATATTATGATTTTCCCTTTTTAATTTATATTATGGACTTACCTATAAAATATAAATATTATTTATAAATTAAAAATAAAAAGTATTTAAGTATATATAATGCTGGAATAACAAAATAATGAGCATAGTAAAAAAAATTAATTAGAATTATTTGTTAGTAATAACAATTATAGTATAAACAATAAAAATTCAAAAATTTATTTACACAATTCAGAATGAAAGAAAATAAAGGTTGTAAAGTATATATTCCTTGCACGTAATATAAAATAATTATTTAAATAAGGGTATTTTTATAATGTACATTATATATTCTTGAAAATTATGCTCACTTATATAATTATGTTTCTACCAACTTTCCGACGACACAATGTTATGTCAGCAGAAAGTAGGGGGACTATCTGTATAGAGTAAAATATGCTATGTTAAGTCGTGCATGAAATATATATAATATAATTAAGCATAATTTTTAATAATATATAATGCATGTTATAAAATACTTTTATTTAAATAATTATTTTTTACAATGCATGGAATATATTTTTTACAACCTTTATTTTCTTTTATTCTGAATTATGTAAATAATTTTTTGAATTTTTATTGTTAATATTAAATTATTATTACGAACAAATTATTCTAATTAATTTTTTTACTATGCTCATTATTTTGTTATTCCAACATTACAGATGCTTAAAATACTTTTTATTTTTTTAATTTATAAATAATATTTATTGATTCTTTAGGTAAGTCCATAATGTAAATTAAAAAGGAAAAATTATAATATTAAAAAGTTAAAAAATAATAAAAGAAGATAAATATTATAATTTAGAGGGTAAAATAGGTATTTGGCAATCTAAAATTTGAAAAATCTAGTTGAGTGACCTTCTCAGTGCAATAAGCATAGTTTAGTGACTTTGTTGTTACAAACGAAAGTAAAGTGACTTTAGGAGATAATTTGAGATAGTTGAGTGACCATTTGAGTAATGAACTCACAAATAATATAACGATTCTTTCACACTATTTGTATAATTTAACATGTTATAGCATGTTACATGCTGTATTTTACTTACTAGTTCCACTCACTACAAAAACATAAACAAAAATTAACGACAAACAAGTTCCGTTAATAAAGGTTCATTGCTAATCCTATTTAGCGACGTATTAATACAGTGTTAATATATAGAAATTTAACTCATCCAACTCTTAATCTCCCCAACCCTTTCCCTACTCTCACTCCTCTCCCTCTCCAAGACTCTAACTATGGGTTTGGGGGTGAGGGGGACTAGCAGAGGCGGGTCTAAAATTTGAATTTTATGCGTTTAACTTCTGAAAAATTTAATATTGAAAAAATTATATTGTTAATTAAAGTTATGAATTCATATATTTTATTTATTTATTTAAATAATTTTACACATAAATTTATATTTTGTACCAAAAATACTGAATTCGGATGAACCCGACACTACTACGCTAGATCTGCCCCAGGGACTAGAAGCCGAAAAAGGAAAGGGGAAAGAAAACTTTTTATCACTCCCTAAAACACAAGGACCACCACAAAACTCCTAAGCCCACTAATAGTATCCAACTCATAATTAACTCATAGTATATATATATATAGTATAACGATTCTTTTACATTATCGATATAACGTAACATGTTATAGCATGTTGCATATCTTATTTTGCAAGTTACTACTTTCACTCACTCAAAAATAAAAACAAAAACTATCGACTAACAAGTTCCGTTGTCATAATAATAAAAATCGGTCGCTAATGCTATTGAGTGACATACAACAACAACAATAAATCCAGTATGATCCCAATAGGTGGGGTCTAGGAAGGGTAGTCTGTACGCAGACCTTACCCTACGTAATGCAGGTAGAGAGGTTGTTTCCAATAGACCCTCGACTCAGGAAGGGCAAGAAGAGGAAGAGGAAAGCAAGAAAGGAAGAAACAAGGAAGAGAAAAGAAAAGAAAAAGGGAGAGATAAAGAATAAGTAGTACCAAATAATAGCAACGGGAAATACAATATTTGAGGCGAACAAAACCACATGACGTAATAAAAATCTAAGAATATGAGGGGACATGCATGCTACTAAGACTATCGGTGAACAACTAAAAACTACCCACTAACCTTTTACGTTAATCCTCGACCTCCACACCCTCTTATCAAGGGTCATGTCCTCAGTGAGCTGAAGCAGCGTCATGTCCTGTCTAATCACCTCTCCCCAACACTTTCTAGGCCTACCTCGACCTCTTCTAAAATTCTCCATGGCCAACCTCTCACACCTCCTGACAAGAGCATCAATGCTTCTTCTCTTAACATGTCCGAATCATCTCAGCCTCGACTCCCGTATCTTGTCCTCCACGGATGCTACTCCCATTCTATTGAGTGACATATTAATAGAATATTAATATATAGATACCCTACTCTCACTCCTCTCTCTCTCCAAGAATCCAAGTATGGGTCTGGTGGTTGGGTGTGTGTGTGGTGCGGGGGAGGGGGGGGGGGACTAGAAACCAAAAAGGAAAGAGAGCTTTTTACCACACCATAAAACACAAGGACCACCACAAAACTACCTATCTTAGTCTTTCTTTTTCTCTCTCTCGTGAACATAGTTATTTCATTTTCCATCCACCTTTGTAACACATGAATATCTAGCAATAATCCCAAAAATTCAAGATTCTTTCATGAAAAACCTGTACTCTACTACCTAAAATTCACACAATTTTCCTAACTATTCTCAACTGAACATTTGTTTTCTTCTCTTGTTGTAGGAACTAAAAAAAAAAAACATATGAAAATGTGGTTTTTTTCTTGTCCTTCTTGTATTCTTATCTTCATATTTCATGTTGGTTTATTATATGGATCTTTAGCTGATGAAACTTTACAACTAAATGATGATGTTTTAGGCCTCATTGTATTCAAATCAACTCTTCTTGATCCTAACTCAAAACTCTTATCTTGGAATGAAGATGATAACTCTCCTTGTGCATGGGAATTCATCAAATGTAATCCAATGAATGGTAGAGTTTCTGAACTTAACTTAAATGGCTTAAGTTTATCAGGAAAGATCGGTCGAGGGCTCGAGAAGTTGCAGTCATTACAGGTATTATCTTTATCAAACAACAACTTCACTGGTCCAATTAGCCCTGAGTTAGCTTTGTTAACAAATCTTGAAAATCTTAACCTTAGTCAAAATGGACTATCAGGAAATATTCCTCCATCTATTTCAAAAATGACCTCCTTACAATTTCTTGATCTCTCTGAGAATTCGTTATCTGGACCTGTCTCTGATACCATGTTTGATAACTGTGGTAATTCGCTACGTTATCTTTCTTTATCTGGAAATTTTCTTGAAGGTGCATTTCCTACCACAGTTTCCAAATGTAACAATTTGAATCATCTCAATCTTTCAAGAAACCATTTATCTGGTGACCCGGGATTTTCCGAGGGACTCTGGGGATTGACAAGGCTAAGAACATTAGATCTTTCAAATAATGAACTCTCTGGATTAGTACCAGTTGGTATTTCAGTGTTACATCAGTTGAAAGAGTTGTTGTTACAAGGGAATCAATTTAGTGGAAATTTACCTTCTGATATTGGATTTTGTCCACACTTGAATAGATTAGATTTGAGTGAAAATCTATTCACAGGAGCAATCCCAGAGTCAGTACAAAAGCTCAATGCTCTTTCTTTTCTAAGTTTATCAAACAATATGATAAATGGAGATTTCCCTCAATGGATAAGTAACATGAGCAGCTTGGAATACTTAGATTTTTCAGGCAATAGTTTAGAAGGGACATTGCCTGATTCAATAGGAGACTTGAAAATGTTGAAGTACTTGAGTTTATCTGGTAATAAATTGAGTGGAGACATTCCAAAATCTATGGTTTATTGTACTAGTTTATCGACGATTCGACTAAAAGAAAATGCATTGACTGGTCGCATTCCTGAGGGACTGTTTGGTATAGGATTAGAAGAAGCAGATTTTTCAAGAAATGAGTTAAGTGGTTCAATCCCTCCTGGTTCTGGCAAATTCTTTGAATCACTTCAAGTTCTTGATTTATCAGGAAACAATCTTACTGGAAATATTCCAGCTGAAGTGGGACTTTTTTCCAAGTTGAGATATTTGAATCTTTCTTGGAATAATTTTCAATCAAGATTGCCTCCTGAAGTTGGATATTTTCAGAATCTAACGGTGTTAGATCTTCGATACAGTGCTTTAGTTGGATCAATTCCTGGTGATATATGTGATTCTGGTAGCTTAGGAATTCTTCAGCTTGATGGAAATTCATTGACTGGACCTATTCCTGATGAGATTGGAAATTGTTCATCCCTCTACTTATTGTAAGTACAATTTTCTGATTTCTCTAAATATATTAGTATTCAGTACTGTCAAATGAAGGGGAGCCTTGGAGTAACTGGTAAAGTTGCTACCATGTGACTAGGAGGTTACGGGTTCGAGCCGTGGAAACGGCCTCTTGCAAAAATGTAGGATAAGGCTGCGTACGATAGACCCTTGTGGTCCGACCCTTCTCCGGACTCCGCGCATAGCGGAAGCTTAGTACACCGGACTGCCCTTTTAGTAGTGTCAAATGAATGTCATAGTAATTTATTCATCAAAACTCATTTGATCAATTTCATAAAAGAGGATGTCCTTAGCCTTTATAGTTTCACTTTGCTTTCTTTATTTTACTCTAGTCTTGAACTGAATGCCAAAATTTGCTAAATTGCAGGAGTTTGTCTCATAATAATTTAAGTGGCTCAATACCAAGGTCTCTTTCAATTTTGAGGAAGCTCAAGATATTGAAGCTAGAGTATAACCAATTGAGTGGTGAAATACCACAAGAGCTTGGCAAATTGGAAAATCTTCTGGCTGTTAATATATCCTATAACAGGCTCGTTGGACGGCTTCCATTTGGTAGTATATTTCAAAATTTAGACCAGAGTTCATTGGAAGGGAATTTGGGCATTTGTTCACCCTTGTTGAAAGGTCCTTGTAAGATGAATGTGCCAAAACCTTTGGTTCTTGATCCTTATGCTTATGGAAACCAAATGGGAGGTCAAAACCGGGGCGATGAAACTTCAAGAAGCAATAGCAAAAGGTTCAAACACCATAGATTCCTCAGTATTTCATCCATTGTTGCAATCTCTGCTGCAGCTTTGATCGCGGTTGGAGTAATGGTGATAGCCTTACTAAATGCTTCTGTTCGAAGGAAGATTTCGTTTGTTGACAACGCCTTGGAAAGTATGTGCTCAAGTTCTTCTAAATCCGGGAGCCTAGCCACAGGAAAGCTAGTGTTATTGGACTCTAAAACATCCCCGGATTGGACAAATAGCAGTCTTGAATCAGTCCTAAACAAGGCATGTGAAATCGGTGAAGGTGTTTTCGGGACAGTTTACAAGGCTCCATTGGGAGGGGAAGGAAGATTAGTAGCTATCAAGAAGCTTGTGACATCAAAGATACTCCAATATCCTGAGGACTTCGATAGAGAAGTCCGAGTTTTAGCAAAAGCAAGGCATCAAAATCTGATATCCTTTAGAGGGTATTACTGGACTCCTCAACTTCAGCTTTTAGTATCAGATTATGCACCAGAAGGAAGTTTACAAGCCAAACTACACGAAAGGCCATCGCCTTCACCTCCACTATCTTGGTCCACTCGATTCAAGATTGTGCTCGGGACAGCCAAGGGACTAGCACATTTGCACCACGCGTTTAGGCCAGCAATCATTCACTACAACATAAAGCCTAGTAACATCCTCCTTGATGAGAATCTCAACCCGAAAATATCAGATTTCGGGCTGGCAAGGCTCGTGACAAAGCTCGATAAACATATGATAAGCAACAGGTTCCAGAGTGCACTAGGCTATGTAGCACCTGAATTGGCATGCCAGAGCTTAAGGGTTAACGAAAAGTGCGACGTTTATGGTTTTGGTATGTTGATTCTTGAAATAGTGACAGGGAGAAGGCCAATTGAATATTGTGAAGACAATGTGTTGATACTCAATGATCATGTGAGAGTGTTGCTTGAACAAGGAAATGTGTTAGATTGTGTGGATCCAACATTGGATACATATCCTGAAGAGGAAGTTTTGCCTGTTCTGAAATTGGCTTTGGTATGCACTTCTCAAATACCATCAAGTAGGCCTTCAATGGCTGAAGTGGTTCAAATCTTGCAGGTCATCAAAACACCTGTTCCTCAAAGAATGGAGGCATACTAAACATGCCACAAACTTCACTGTCTTTTTATTTATTTTGTCTCCTATAAATCCTATTATTATTGTTATTATTATTATCTTAACCTCCTAATTTGGTTTTTTTGTTACTAGATAATGATAGAGAGTTTGGTACTTCTCTGTCATTTGTATGAAATATGTGGGAGGGTGCAGTAACTTCAATCTTGTTTGTTCCTTTTTCTTGAACTTATCCTGATAAATTATTTTTGAAGTAAATTTACTGGTTTGTTGCTCATACAAAAAGGTAGCCATTTTAATGAAAGTGGATATGAAGCTGCAAGTAACTTGTTATGTTTGTATTTGTTCTTTTGTACCTAAAGCATTGCCAGAAATCACTTTACACTAAATAGATTGGAATCTCTGTTTAAAACTATCTTTATCATGCCTTTTCCTTCCCCTTCCTTTCACCTTCTTTTCTGATGGCACCTTTGTTTGCCTTTAGTAGTGTAAACACAAACAATAAATAAATAAACCTTTTTTTTTATTCTCAATATTCAAAAATCACGATTCCGACTTCTATGATTTTCATAGACGAGTAGGAACATTTTTATGATTATTAAATTCTTATTTATTGGAACATCTATCAGCTATAGGTCCACCTACTTTTTTTTAGGGTAGGTCAATTGGTTTTGTGGCTCTTAACAAATTCGTTTTTAGTTTTATGACCAATCTCTTCTTTTTTTTCTTTTTAACATATGGAACATTTAGAATTCGAGCTTATTGTTTTTGACAAGCTTAAAAGTTAATCCAAACAGCCTCTAACTTTTACACATAAGAGATATGTCTTTTACACATAAGAGATCAAAAAAGACTATTTTTTTAATTTTAAAATTGTAAAAGGGCATGATGAGTGTGCCATGGGAAGAAGTCATCTTAATTTTGTGTCGAAAAGCCAAATCAATCTATGCCGCTATGACAAAAAATTTCTGTGCTGCGCCTGTTTGGCATTTTTCAGCATCACAAAATCTCATGTTTCTGGAAAATTTCCACAAATACTTTTCCCTAGCCAAATCGTAGAACACCAGAGTAGTTCTAGTTCAGGAACAAAAAATTAATCATATTGAGGTAAAGCAATTTGTTCTTGCTCACTGCAGCAATGAGGGTATTCAAAACTATTGATCTAAAAACAATAAAGTTATCGACTCGGAGATCCTCACTCCTTTACATACTAGATGTAGTTGTACACATTTATAAGTTCGACTACAAGATCGTAAGATATTTGCCTTCAATTTCATTTAATCGGTTTATAGGCTACAACTGATTGTTCATGACAAAGAATCTGACAGTAATAAGCTAAAGAAAAAGCAGATCCTACACAGGAAAGACCATTCTCTTTCCATGTCTACTCAGTTTTGAGAAAATAACGCCACAAAACTTTTAAGTTACAAATTGCCCACTCAAAACTTCCTCAGTTGTCGTGTAGAGCCTTCATCAGATATAGTCTACTGAAGCTTTGTCCCGCAACACTGCAAACCGCATACCAACATATTCATGATCAAAAAAACGAAAAATCACAGAACGAAAACCACGAAGAACAAGAAATTTTTAAATGGAAGTCCTAAATCTTGGTTGTCAAATGAGAAGCACTGGTAGCAAAAGTACCAACAGAATTAAAAGCACATCACTTATTTTATCTAACCAATAATTCTTTATAGTACTTTGATCTGACCAGCAACCTCCAAGTAATTTGGCAGCTGCCAATCAGAATACCAAGTATTGTTTGCACAATCAACAAACTGGTCTAGTTCCTTGGAGAGCTAATTTCCATTGCACCAAAAAGGACACCAAGCATCTAAAAAGATTTGAAAATGTTGAACACGTCCATCGGGTAAAAGTTTCTGGCCTCACATTCCTATACTCATGTATTCCTGTTAGAAAAAAGTTCTCTATTTCTGTTTTTCTTTTTTATATATTTTAATCTTCTTTTGGAGGGGGTGAGTGGATTTTGGCAGAAATTTATAGAGGATTCTCAGATATGCATACCCATACCAAAAATCCACGTATACAGGTGGACATCTTAGTTTATCCTCAGTGGTCATGGATAATGCAACAAAAATCCATATACTAATGCAAAAAACCCACATTTGTAATGCCACACCGCAAGACAGCCTGCCTTAATCTACTAAAATACATCCAGAGAAAATGCTCTCTCTATACATGTGTGTGTATGTGTGAGGGCAAAATTTTAAAAACATGAAGCACTCAAGGTCCATCATTTGCCCGGGAAGAAAAGAGATCAGCTAAGGGTCAGCATAATTCAGCCATCATGTGTCAAACTCAAATATAACGGCAAAATAAGCACTCAAGGCGGTAACTTACCCATTAATCTGGTTGCAGTAATTTGCTATTTGATTAGTTATGAGAAAGCTATCCAACCGCGAGGGCTCTGGAAGTGGTTTAAAGATGGGATTAGAGGGATCCTCCTCTGGCAGAGGTTCTTCTCCTGCAGCTTTGCGTGCCATGTTGTCAGACCTGTAACGGACAGAAGCCAGAATTAGATGGATATAATTAGATATAAACAAGGACCTCTGATTAGAGATCATGATTTGCAAACTTTACCAGAGCATAGCTCGCAAAAGAATCAAACTTGACTACAAGGTAGACTACAAGCATTTAAGGATCTAAACAGCAAATTCCATTCTCAATTTGAGGCAATTGGTCAAGACCTTTCTCCTTCCTATCCCTAACATATAATTGTCTGCTAAAGTTGTCCAATAATATTTCCTGAATAGCCAAATAAATTCCATCTCCGGAAGTGTCAAGACTCTAACTTCTTAACCTTTTACTGCATATGAATTTAAGGCAGGAGCTGTCTTGTTGAGGCCTAGATCATCAAGTCATACTAAGCTTACCCCAAAACTGTTGTCACCCTTCTTTTAAAATGTCCTAAAAAAAGAGACAGCTACTTTTTTTGCAATAAGGTTAATGAAGTACGTCAAAAATGACGACTACTTGAATATGCCCAAAAAAAACATACCTCCTCTTTTGAAGCCAAGCTTGCTGCTGAGCTTGTTGACGAGAAAGATTCCGGTAATAGAATTGGAACTGCAAATAAAGTGTTAATCTTAGTGAACCATCACTCGTATATGAATGCAAGAAGGTAAGATTGAACTAGGAATAAGAAAGACAAACCTTCTGCTGTTCCATTGACAAGTCATCCATGCATTCAATCAAAAATTCCACATTCCTCTCCAAATATGGATTGGTTGACAATTGTAGCCGTTCATAATCACACTGACTCACATAAAAGAAAATCCGGATTACAGTTTGCCAACATATACGGACATTCGAGTATTCTGCCAAATTTCAGTTACATTACCTGAGTTACAGGTGTATCAGGCTCCAGTTCAGTCATAAAGGCACTAATGAGTGCGGAATTTGAAACTTTTATCTGTCAAAACCATAGGAAATTAACTTCAGCAATGAAATAGAAGACTTTCCCAGAGTTCCTCACCTAGGTACTATGTACTTTTACTAACACCAGGCAGGCAGGATCACTGCATGGTGTTACTCAAAACAATGTATAATTCCAAGAAAAAGCATGGCAAATCAGAACTATATCTCAAACAACTTATCTTCAAATCAATACAACTGTCTTTTACATGCAAAATGATAACAGGCTATGAAGCAGTGAACAATATTATATCGATAAAAGTTCTAGCATAGAAAGATAGTATCCACATACGATGACATAAGTGCCAAAAGTAAACAGGATAAGGAAGCATTAGAAGCATACCGGTATCTCTTCAAAGATGTCAACCCATGAAAGATTCTTTTCTCTCAACCTAGAACAGTAAGACAATATCAGCAATTACAATTTGTTTACTTTTACTTCAATGGTACCATAAACATACTTCTCTTGAGAGGGAAAGATAAAAAGGAGCAACTCAAGAATAAACATACTTTTCTCCAGTAAAGTTGTTACTCTTGTAGAGTTCCATGAAAGAGTCCGAGAGCTTCAAGGCTTTCAAAGCTAAGACACCTTGGTTGGATCTTGAAGGATCGTAGATTATGCAGACACAACGTTTTATATTCTCCTGTAATCACAACATGATAGAGTCTAAGTACAATAAAATTGTTCAGATATATAGCTATTAGCTAAAAACAAATAGCGCAAATAATCAAGCCAAAATATAAAATACAATTACTATTTAGGAGAATATCAGTAAGAGAACTTTTTGTTTACAGTATAGAGTGTTTCATCTTTCAAAAAATCAACAAATAGGGAAATGCTAGTAGCTTTTCCATGCGAAAATAAGACATAAATTAAGCTTGGAGGAATTAACTAAAGCTTGTGACATTTGACTTTGAAATATTTTTCACAGATATTTAACTCAAGCAGTTGGCCAGAAGTTGACTTTTTGAGCGGTGTTTTGGTTCCCTCAAATTCCTAAATGGGATACATTTCTCATGTTGCTTTAAATAGGGTTTCATAATCTTAGTGGGTTGGGTTTTCCCTGCAAGAGAACCAGCAGGAGATTAGTACTGAAATGCATAACGATGAAAGCTCATTTATGCTAGAGTCAACGTGAGCACGAGCCCTAGACACCAACATTATAATAAAGTAAAGGTTTATAAAGCTAGAGTTTTTACTCCAGCAGATGTTGGAGTGGCCATAAAGCAGCTATCTCATTTTGGTTATGGATGATCCCTTTCTATTTCTTCCAAATTCACATTTGCTAAACTTTGAAATTTAAACTTGACTCTTTTTTTAGTCCAATTCCATGAGCTTTTCCTCATCCTTGCCTATGAAAAAGGTCACTCCCTTCATTATGTAAATATCTTTATGTCACTTAAAGGCCAAGAAATAAATAACCAATTTCCATTTGCTCTTTGACCACAGTAAACAGTTACTAGTTATACTAAAATATGTTGTCGGGGTGATTCACTCACTAAATTTTGAGCCTTAAGCCGCAAATGCACTTCACGGCACTAGTCTTGCAAATCTGCAGAACATTTCAAGGATACATTGGTCTTTCAGGCATAGAGCCCTAGTGTTTAAACTTTAAACCAAAAGGGTACAACAGTTTTTGCAAATCTTTCTGGGACGCCTTGGAATCTTGGACTTATTTAGGATCCCTCTAAAAGTTCGTCCTTCTCCTTTCTCTTTTTAGGTCCAGCAGTATATCTTAGGCCACTGCAGACACTATGACTTTTCAAGTGAAATGTACTATCATATTCGAAAAGCTCCATCAGTAATTCAGTAAAACTCAATTTGGGGTGGGTATAATTTACAAAGATCTCATGACAGAAAAAGAAAGCATCAAACCGCTGCACCTTGCAAAATTCTGAACTGGAAAAAGCTATACTAATAAGCATGCCAAGACAAAATTAAAAAAAAGGAAATTCTGTAGTAGCAACCGAGTATCCATACCCCAGTTATCAGCACAGAAACAGAACCAAAGCAAGAATAACTTCGCCACTGAAAAAAAGAGGTTCAGAATCCAACAAAGCTGGATAAGGATACCTGGTAATTCATGAAGGTCTCTATCAGTTCCACAGTCTGGAATGAACCAAATAAAGTTGATTGGTACCTGGAAAACAACCACCGGTGAGATTCATATTTGGGACAAATTATTAATGAGGTAAAAGTTAATATGACAATCTGTTGGAAGAAGGGACATGGCAAAAGCAATCCTTGTTACCTCATGAATTTAAAGCTAGGAACAGAAGTACTATAATAACTTGCCCAAAAACAAACATATTTTCTTACTTAGAAAGAAGAGCCAAATGTCCTACCAAAATTAAATAATGTCTAGCAGTCAGAAAGCATCTTACCAACCAACGGTGTTGTTGTCAACATTAACCTCCCTCAGGCATCTCATCATCTCAAGCTGATAATTAGCACCCTCAGCTTCTATCTCCTCATCTTCTTCACGAACCTGAGCAAGACAGACGTGAAGAAAGCATTTGGTGACATAAATTCAAAAAGCATTTTTCTGTATAAATAAGAAGCGTGAAAACCAGAATTCAACATACCGGAAAGGGAAAACAGTTAGTGACTTCAAGAACGCTCCCAACATCCAATCCAAGAAGTTGCCCAGTGACTAAAGCTGGTGAAAACTCCAGGCAGTGCTTTATTATTTTCAAAATAACCTGTAGAACACAGTTTACTTCAGCAAAGTACACACGAACGGGCAGCCCAAGATGCACATATACTACAAGAAGAGAGAACAAATCTTTTTCCCACCCATATTTCCCAGTGCTATGCGGCATCTCTAGCAACATGGTAATACAACATTAAGGGTATAGATAAATATTTCCCAAGGGCTTAGCTAAAGTGGAAAAGGGTTGAGGGACTTGTGACTTAGGCCACAGATTCAAGCCTTGCGCCAACAAAACCTGGTATTTACGTGGAGAAAGGTAAAGGGACGGGCCCATTATCGCCGAGCTTCGAGGGCTGTGGTTGGTCCCAAGGTTGTCCCTAGACGGATTCTCGGTCATTAAAAAAGTATACATAAATATTACTCTCTCAATACCACTTTACATGTCCTACTATCACTTGTTATTGTACTCGTCCTTTCTCAATAGGTATAACACTCATAATTAAAGAATACCCTAAATACATATACCAATGGAACTACCAGAGTAGAGAAATATTCAAGACGTGCAAGCTAGTACGATGGCAATTTAAATAAGATATCACTCGGTTTTATTTTCTTTCTTTCTTTTTTTCTATTTTGTTTGTGGTGCCTACTAACTCCTGTTAACGCACATACACGTGTAACTCTACCCGAAAGCAAGAGTTAACTGGGAGCAAGGAGGTTCAATTGAATCCCCTTCGTCAAAATTATGTACTGCACAAATAGGGGGGAAAAAAGATTTTATCGGTTAAATATGAACTACAGAATCCCTTTGATAGAAAGGTAGATTCTTGTAGATGCAAAGTTCAAAATTCGCTTTAGATCACAGGTTCAAATCCCAAGTGTGACACTTTAAATTTTTTTGAATCCCCATGTATGAATTTATTGCTCCACCCCTAACTCCAGCCAACAAAGTTTAGAATTATAGAAACATTTCACCTAGTGTTCTCCATCCTAGGGTCTGAAACTTGGTTCGCAAGGGGGCCGCAAGGCCAGCCCCTTTGGGGCACAAGATCACTCAAATTGTTTTTCCTATGACGGTGATGTGTAGGCCACCTTGCATTCCACGAGGTACCTGCTACCTCCCACTAGCATAAAAACCAGTAAAAGACCAACCTCTTTGGGGCAAGAGAACACTCAAATTGTTTTCCCGATGACGGTGGTATCTTGGCCAACTTGCAGATACCTCAACTATTACACAAGGCACCTGCTATCTCCCACCACCACAGTACCATTAACTATGTCCACCAAGACATGGACATATGGGAAAAAATCACCTAGTGTTTATTGCTTTAAGCTCGGATTTGAACATGAAACCTCATGGTTCTCAACTCACATTATTGACCACTAGACCAAACACTTGGGCGCTTCTACTTTTGAGTTGGATTTGCCAAACCTCAAATATTTCACAGGGCGCACCACTAGCACAGGTATCATTAACATTGTCCATCAGAGCTTGGACATACGGAGAGCAATCAGGTAGTACTTTTTGCCTCCGCTTTGAAGCTGAAACCTCATGGTTCTCACACCACCTCATTGACCACTAGGCCACACCCTTGGGTGCTACTACTTTCAAGTTGGAATTCGAGGATTATCACTGAACCAACCAGGAACTCTTCCAATTGAGCTATATACAACTTTATCTATGATTTCATTGGCTAATTATAACATAAACAGAAAGAAATATAAGAAAGAGATAGCAGGTCGTAATACCAGTCCTTCAATCTGAACAACCCTGAGTGGCGGCGGAGCCGCCTCCTCTGTAGCTGCTACTTGCAAAAACGACCGCCCTGTTGCTGCATCAAATCAAATTGAAATGGTTTAATTGCTAAACTACACATATTGCACACAAAAAAGTACTCTATTATAAGTGGAAGCAAAATTATACGTACGATTTGCCATTGACGAAATCGGTGAGAGAAATTAGGCAGAGAATTTGACTGAATGCAAAATCTTACTCTCTGCGGGAAAACTTCGAAAACCAAAGCCCTAATTGCTGGAGAGGTTTGTTTATTTGTTGGGATGAGATGGGAGAGGAATTGTGATTAATGGGCCGGCCCAAAACTGGCTATGCGAGGATTGGGCCAGCTTAAAAAGTGATCTTTTTACATAAATAGCCGACCAGATTCATAGTTTAATTATCCTAGTCGGTATACACTGATTACACACGGTTATATACATATACATGTATTACAATACAGGGGCGAAGCCACCTTTTACAAAGGGTGGTCAACCCTTTGTAAATATAAGTAAAATATTACGAAAAATTATACTGTATATATAAGTGAAATGTTAATTTTAGATTTATAAAATATATATTGAACACCCTTTATCGGGAATTTTCTTTTAATTCTTTCAAATTTGAACAGTTGGAAACATTTCTAGTTTCGCCACTGTTACAATATATTATACAATTGCCGGCTATTTTTAGTTTGAGAGGATGAGTGAACATCTATTTAGGTTAATTATTTTTAAAAAAAAGTTCTTATATTAATTGATTATTAATTTTTTTTTTTTTTTTTTTTTGGTTTTAGTGAAGAAATTGACCATATTAACATTTACTATCTTTTCATATAAACACTCATAACACATACTCCAACATTATTTACTCCAAAGGCAATATAAGAAAAAAATAATAAATTTATTCTTAAAATCTGGAAAAATCACTTATTTTGGACCAAAAAAAAAAAATCAAAAAATTACTTTATGTGAACCGGAGGGAGTAGGACTTAGGAAGAAGCACTTTCTTGTTATTTGGTCGTTTTATTCCGAAACTATTATTCCATATTGATTATGGTATAAAATTGAAACTGTATTTTCGCCTCTATATAATTTGAGTACACAAACAAGGAAAATAAACAGACGATTATAGAACTTCTCAGTCAGTATATTTGGATACAAAACATAATTGCAATAAGTGAAAGTATTACATAAAGTTTCTCTAGTAAAGATAAATCAAGTGTAAATTTATATAGATACGTTTTAAAGGCATCCCTTATAAAACGATTGAGTTAGCTTGTATCTTAGCTAGAAATCTCAGAATCTAAGATTACACAAATGAATACTTACTATACTATATATTACTATACTATATGCTTTGTAATCAAAATATCTGCTTCAATAATAATGTTGAAGTGTAGACAAAAGGAAGCCAAATCATAGCTCAGTGTGAACATTGCATTCTTCAATTTTCTGCTCAATTTTCTTATCAGATGAGTTGAGACACTCTGCTTCAGGATGAACGTAACCGGCTATAATGCCTGTCGCAGAGTTGCAGTAGACTTCAGCAGTGCCATCTCTGCCCTCTAAGTTGACATTGTCCAGGGTAATGTGGCTGCAGGGCACAGTGTCACTACACGCGAATTTCATCGCCTTTTGGCTCTTTGATGTCCCGCTAACGTTGCGATACATTACTTCACTTATCTCAACTGCAGATGTCTACAATGTCAAATTAAACACACTTTGTCATACTTCGCGTACGACTTGCACGTTCGGCCAAATTCAGTAACTTTGGTCCAAACTCTGTATTTGTCTTTAAAAAATCACTAAATATGTATAAATTGTTAAGTTAAAACCTAGTAACATAAACGAACTAGAATCCCCGAACCCACAAGATTCAAATCCTGACTCTGTCTCTGCCGAAGCACACAATAGTTAACTTAAGAACTATGGCTATGTTGTACCTGATTATGGCAAGGTTTTTGTGAGTCGCAATAGAATTGATCGATGATGATTGGATTTGAAACATCTTCCATCCTTACATTTTGGAAGCGGACTGTTCGAACATAACCTGATCCACCCTATGAAAATTAAGGACTTCACATCAGTCTTCCTATAGAAACTAAATTCAATTATGAACAAGGAAAAGGAAACAGCCTCTTGCAGAAAGGCAGGGTAAGGCTGCACCTGCGTACGATAGACCCTTGTGGTCCGGCCTTTCCCCGGACCCCGCGCATAGCGGGAGTTTCGTGCATGGGCTGCCCTTTAACTTAGGTTATAACAAGAACTTGTACCTGCCATGTCTTGATCCTGAGGCCATTTGTGGTACCTTTGAGGAATGCAGTATCCAGTACTACCCTTGTCACTATGCCGACAGAGTCGTCCTTACCAAGGCTCCCAATGCTGGGCAAAGATCAATCATGTAACAGAATCAATTGAGGGAACATAGTTTAGAATAATATAACAAGAACAACTACACCTCGACCCCGGCTTTGGATAAAGGAGGAGTGTTTCCGTAGGCTAACTACCAGCATAAAACTAGTCATTTTATGATGAATTCTCACAATAAGTTAGAACAATACTTCAGCTAATTCTTACATACTTGTTCAGCACTGATTCAACTTATGTGGAATAAACTACCTGATTCCATGGCCAGGACCACAGTGGATTGTCTTCATCTTGATGTTAGAACTAGCATTGACGATTGATACGCAGTCATCGCCTACATATCAAAAACAAGTTAACCATTTTGACCACAAAGCACACATTATGAAATTTGTTGGAAAAAGCACATTCCATAGAACAAGCAGATCGGTTTTCCAAATTATAAAACTAGTGATGTTGCAGTTTTTTGTTAATGTCAGAGAAATGAGGAGAACTGAAAGTAAATAACATGACATATAGAGGGATAGTGTGGAGACCTGTCCCGATTTTGCAGTTCTGGAGTACAACATTTGTTGATTCACTTATATGGATTCCATCGGTATTAGGACTATCTTCAGGAGAAGAAATCTTAACGCCATTTACACGTACAGAGTCCGATCGAGAAATGACAAAATGCATCTGTTGGCTATTTTGGAATGTAAGGCCCTTCACCCTTATACCTGAGCTTGAGTCTATAGTTAATGCCTGCAATTCGAAGTTTCTCGTCAGTTTATCAAGCTAAGAAGACAAGAGTAATAAAACGAAGAGTCAAGACTATAAGAATTAAGTCCGTACCCTTGGCGCTGCTTTACAAGGCTGTTATCGACACACAAAAAAACAAAGAAAAGAAATAGTTAGAACATCATCCCAACATAGTTGTCTGTCAACAGAGGCGCGAATCTAGGATTAGCAGTTGGTTCAAAATGAGTGTGATATCAACATATATATACTCGTTTTTGCTTTTTGGCATATGTATACATAGTTGAGCAGAAAGAACCGTCCTAGATCTGCCTCTGCCTGTCAAAAAATTAAACGAAAAGAGCGTGTTATATGGCTTATTGTGTATGTTACATTGGTCTTGTTCTTCTTGCATGATGCTGCCCACCATTTGCTGCCAGACCCATCAATAACACCATTTCCTTGGAATGTAGTTCCTGTCAAATTGTTGAACACAAGCCAAGCTTTTGGACTCTTTGGATCCCAGTTCTCAGGATCGCTTGGTGCCACTATGGTTCCATCAACCTGATACACATAAGAAAACATTTTCAAACCATAAATTTGCCCTTTCGATCATTTCTATTTTTTGAACAATTCACATATAGTTCAGTTACTTTACTGTGATAGAAATAGTTTTGTAACAATTCACACTATGGGTTCATTTAGTCTACCAGTGTGAGGCTAGGCTGTTAGGATTTAGTCTTAGACTGCTAGTGGTCAGTGTTGTATTTTCACTACTCTTCCGGTATTTACTGGTTATTATTTCTGCTTTCCATTTATTCACTGGTTCTTGTAATGTCGTTATTATTTTCATGGTTTTTTATTGATGGTACTGATATATTGTCTCTTTTCGTCTTTTCGTCTTCTTAAGCCGAGAGTCTTTCGGAAACAACCTCTCTATCCTCCCCAGACCCCACTTGTGAGACTATACTGGGTCGTCGTTGTTGTTATTGATAAAATTCAGCTAAATTATATGAAATTAACATCAGGATGAAAGTAATAACCTGGATGATCAATCTGTTGGCACAAGGCCCGCTGAATCTGGTTGCATTCACTAGATAAGTGCGTCCTGAAGGGACCAAGAAAACTGATCTTCGTTTCGAACAAGCTTGCTTCCATGCATCTACAAATGCCTGAAATTTCCAGCAATTTTAGAAAGCGGAAGAATGCAACTTTAACTACAGATAATCGTGTCAGTACATATAAGATCGTAAACAGCCTCTCTGCTCTCCCAAGATAGGGACAAAATCTGCGTACACACTACCCTTCCCAGACCCCACTTGTGGAAATTCACTAGGTTTGTTGTTGTTGTTATTGTTGTACTCTCAGTACATAAGCTAAATCTTTTACCAAAAGATCGTAAACAGCCTCTGTGCTCTCCCTACGCAGAGGCAAAGTCTGCGTACACACTACCCTCCCCAGATCCCACTTGTGGAAATTCACTTGGTTTTTTGTTGTTGTTGTCGTCGTACTGTCAGTGCATATAAGCTAAATCTTTTACCTAAAGATCGTAAACAACCTCTTTGCTCTCCCAAGGTAGGGGCAAAGTTTGCGTACACCACTACCCTCCCTAGTCCTCACTTATGGAAATGTACTAGGTTTGTTATTGTTGTCGTCGTAGTCGTACTAAATCTTTTACCAAAAAAACTAAAAGCATAATCTTTACCTTGGTGTCGTCTGAAGTTCCGTCACCAGCTGCACCAAAACTATCTACATTGACAAGAACTTTATTGCCCCTTCCATTTTTTTGTAGTTCAAATACTTCTTCTTCATCTTCACTAATGTCATCAAAATCTTCAAACTCTGAAAAAATTTCTTCTTCAAGATTCTTCTCAAGTGCATTTCCAAGAGACTCAATTAATAAAACAAGAAATAAAATGAAGAGTATCTTTGTCTTAGCCATGATATATGATTTAGTGTTTGTTTTTGGTTTGTCTATGATTTTGGATAAATCAAGTAAAAACCATAGTATTAATATTTATATGTAGTGTATTTAGTGGTGAAAATTGGAGGATTTAGTGGGATTACATAGCTTGGCTTGAAAGTAGATAAAAGTTGTTGCAATTTTTTTCTACATATCCGTACTTTAAGTGTAAGATTAAACATTATTTAGAGATGCTTGCTTTACTTCTCAGACATGTTCATTAGTCAAAGTGTTTTTCCATAAATTCTATTTTTATGGAACTTCAAGAAATTGTTCATTGTTCAAATGAGTCGACTTTCGAAAAGTTCTCTTATATACATGAGAAACTAGGGGCTTACACTAGGATTTCTGATAAGCGGTATTAATATTTTTTTAAAATGAACGAATGAATAAGTCATTATAATGATAAACAGGTTAACTTTTTATATTTGTACCCAATATATATTTGTCGTGCTTGTTATCTATATATATATATATATATTAAGTAAAATATTTCGATGAAGCGGTGGGGCACGTGACACTGCGCGTTTCAAGATGTATTTGTCCCGTAGTTTAATTTGTATACGTTGATGATGTGAAAATGCATATTTATCATACAAGTAACTAGAAGATAACTGCATGTAACAGTTCTTTATTAATGGAATTTCTAGTAACTAAAAATTATATTATTTGCTATAATATGTAAAATGCACTGACAATGTAATATAAAATTCTTTATACTATTAATGTATATAATTTTAAAAAAAATCATATATATGTACCAGGAATGTGAGAGTACATTTGTCAATAGCTGGAACAATTGAACAAACTCCATAGTGAAACATAAGAAGCAAGAACCGGGACAAACTTAAACGTGAAGAGAAAGATATATAGAGTGTCTTGTGTCGCTTTCTCCTTTCATTTAGTCGGTGTTTTTTCATGCAAATTAAACATTTCGTTACTATTTGTTATTATGGAAGTTTTTGCCTAGTTCACACTTTTTTTTTTTTTTTTTTTTTTTTAA
>ML355001.1:60160-82596 GCA_005239505.1 Nicotiana paniculata
GTTTTTTTTTTTTTTTTTTTTTTTTTATAAAGCCAACAAAAGCTAACTTACAGTCACCACTAAAAATCCGGCAAATACCGTCCAGAAAAATCGATCAATGTTGGTCGATAATGGCCAATAACCATCCAAAATGCGACCATTTTCGTGTGGACGGTATTTTGAAGATCGGCAGGGTATATCGATCAAAGTTGGTCGGAAAATACCCACCAACATTGGTCGGTATGCTCTACACGACCATCTAACAATGTATTTGAATTACCGACCAAAACTTATCGGAATATATTTTATTAATTTAAATTTACCGACCAAACTTGGTCGGTGTAATAAATTTATTAATTCTTCCTATAGACCAACTTTGGTCGGTACTTGAAAATATATTTTTTGTGTAAATTATTAAAATTTAAAAAAATCGAAAAAATTATTTTATTTTAAATAATTCAAAGTTAACAATACCGACCAAAATTGGTCGGTAAACTGGAATAGGCAGGCAGAAAACCGACCAAAGTTGGTTGGTAATATTGAATTCTGGGAATTCATTGCACAGTCAGAAAAACGATAACTAAAAAATCTCCCCAAGTAGGATTCGAACCTACGAAATAACGACCCTACCGGTCGTTTTGCTTTCTAGAACCCCGTGCTCCTAAATAAGACTATCCGTACTTACTTTTACTAGATTATGACTTGCGGGGATGGTTGGTTCGGGACTTGGAAGAGTTTGGGTTGGAATTGGAACAGTTAGTTCCTTCAGGTTGGCCTTAAAGTCCAAGGTTGACTTCGGTCAATATTTTTAGTAAACGACCTTGGAATCGGGATTTGAAGGTTCCAATAGGTTCGTATGATGATTCGGGACTTGGGCGTATGTTCGGAACGGGTTTTGGATGACCATGGGGCGTTTCAGCGCCAAATAGTGAAATAAGATTCTTGAAGTTTTATAATTGAGGTTTGGAACGTGTTTTGAGGATATCGAGGTCCAAACGAAATTCTGAGATCGGGAATAGTTCCATTGTGTCATTTATGACTTTCTCGCAAAATTTGGTGTCATTCCGAGTAGTATAAGTACGTTTCAGCGTGTTGGAAGTGAATTTAAGAACTTAAAGTTCATAAGTTGAATTTAGTTGGTTTTGGGGTATGATTCTTAGATTTAATGTTGTTTCGGGCATTCTGAAGGTTCGAGCGAGTCCGTTTTATGATTTAGAACTTTTTAGTATATTCGAACGGGGCCTCGGGGGCCCCGGATGTCATTCGAACATCGCGTGAGGCGAGTCCTAGCTCAAAGTGAGCTGCTAGTGCACCAGTTCTGGTGCGACCACACATCCGGTTGGCCAGCCGCAGGTGCGAGACCGCAGGTGCGGTCCACGCACCTCAGGTACGAAAATGACTGGAGGCAGTGAGGTGTAAAAACGGGACTTAGGCTTATTTGGGTCATTTATTATATCCTTGGGCGATTTAGGAGCTTCCAAAGAGGGGATTTCAACTTAGCATTTGAGAGATAAGTTATTCCTACTTGTTGTGAGTCTAATACTTGGTTTTTTGGGTAGATTAATACATAAAGGTTAGTGAAAATTATGGGTTTAGGGTATGTAACGACCCTGTCTGTCGTTACGTAGAACTTGCATTTTTATTGTTGTCATTGACTTGTCATAGATTGGTTATTCTATTATTGATGTGTTAGAGTTGATAGGCTTGAAATCGAAATGGTTAAATGAGAATTAAGTAACTTAGTCTTTAAAGATAGCCTTATAATGGGAAAAGTCAACTGAGAGTTGACTTATTGGGAAACGACCTCGGAATGCGGATTTTATGGCTCGGATAGCTTCGGTAGGTGATTTGGAACTTAGGAGTGTGCTCGGAATATTTTTGTGATGTCCAGTGTAGAATTAGGCTTGAATTGGCGAAAGTTAGTTTTTGGCGATTTCCGGTCGGCAATGAAAAATAGTATATCGGGGTCGGAATGGAATTCTGACAGTTGAAACAGGTTCGTAATGTCATTTTGGATATGTCTGCAAAATTTCAGGTTAATCAGAGTTGTTTTGGATAATTTCGGCATCGTTGGAGGATTTTTGAAATTTCAAAGTTCTTAGGCTTGAATTTGATGTGATTTTGGTGTTTTGATGGTATTTTTAGTGTTTCGGGAGTGCAATTAAGTTTGAATGATCATATATGATGCGCTGGTATGTTTAGTTGGGGTTCAGAGGGGCTCGAGATGGTTTCAGATGGTTAACGGGGAGTTTGGAATGGTTTTGTCACTATTGATGTTGTTGGTGCTGGTATTTTCGCACATGCGGATGGGGAGCCGCAGGAGAGGACGTGGCACCGCAGGTGCGGAAGTTGGCTAAGTGAGGGGATTTTCGCAAGTGCGAGGTATTGGCCGCACCTGCGATCGCAGGTGCGGAATTAGAGTTCTTGGGATTTTCCGCAGGTGCGCACCTGGAATCCGCAGGTGCGTGTAAGTGGTCGCAGGTGCGGACCCACTGGACAGAAGGTATAAAAATGTGCCTCCGCGAATTTTAGTCATTTTCTCAATATTTCATCCGAGTTTGAAGCTTTTGGAAGGGTTTTGAAGAGGGGATTCGATAGTTCTTCACCAAGGTAAGATTTTTGAACTCTAAAATCGTTTATATGTGATTAAAGGTCGGAACTATGGTGGAAATTAGGAAAAAAATCAGTGTAAATTGGGTGATTAAGGATTGGGATTAAGAATCTTTAAAATGGTGATTTGAGGGGTCATTTGGACTCCGGATTTAGTGTTCTTTATATGTACGGACTCGTGAGATGATGAAGAACAGTTTGGTATAAAAATTTCTGAATTTCGGGACGTGGGCCTGGGGGTCGGGTTTTGACCAATTTCGGAATTTTTGAGTATTTTGATACATTTCGATTGGGATTAGTTCCTTAACATGTTATAATGATATACATCTGATTGTTGGTAGATTTGGAGAACTCGGAGGCCGAATTTAGAGGCAAGGGCATTGTAGAGTAGCGTATTAGCCGGTTTTGAGGTAAGTAACGCTTTCAAACTTGAAACTGAGGGTTCGAAACCCCAAACTGATTGATATTGCTGTTAATTAAGGTGATGCACTTGCCAAGTGACGGGCATGCGGGCGGTTACCGAATATTTGTAGCCTAGCTCATCCCATGACACTGTCTAATAGTTATCTCAGGTTGATAATTGCACTGTGAAAGTGGTATTTACCTTGAACAAAATAAAAATCATGCTAAGTATAAATATTAAGGCTTCACGCCGATGTGTTTAGACCGGAATGGTTGATTATTGTTGTCTCTATCTGTGATTATTGCTTTCATGCACTCAGTCCTGTTATAGTATATGTTTCATGCCTCAGTCTCTTAAGTTGCTAGTTTATTCTATATTATTCTATATTATCATTGGTTTGAGCTAATTTCCATATGTTATAGCATTGTGAGTGAGACTGGAAGGTACTGACTGAGTGAGGCTTGGAGCCTGGTTTTGAGACAGCTATGAGGTCGGACTGCACACCGCAACGATCCTAAAATCATGCCTTTGTTGGCTTGATATAGCGCTTGGGCTGAAAGGAGCCCCTCCGGATTCTATACTCCCCCAGTGAGTGCACAAATATTCCGGAGATGGATTTCTCCGTGGTTATTATGTTTCGGAGATGGATTTCTCCGTGGTTATTATATTTCGGAGATGTATTTCTCCGTGGTTATTATGTTCCGGAGATGGATTTTCTCCGTGGGGGCTGGATCGGCCTTTTTCCTTAGTACTTGGTGACTATGTCACTTGTGTTTATGTAATATCCGGGATGGACTTCCCTGGGCCTGAAGGCCGTATTCTAGCACTGATTGGACCACCTTATGAGAGCTTGATTAATGAGTACACCTCATTCTTGATCCTATATGAATTCATGGTAGGATGCAGAGTTACAGACATATGTTGATGCATCATGTTTAATTCCTGATATATTATTGTCATGTCCAATTTATATACTGTTATTTGAATTATCGGAGGTTTAGTCTGTCACTACCTCTCAACCCGTAGTTTGGTTTCGTTACTACTGAGTTGGTGTACTCACGTTACCCCCTGCACCTTTTGTGCAGATCCAGGTACAGCGGAATTCAGCTCGGGTGAGTGAGTAGCAGCAGTTCATCAGAGTTGACGAGGTAGCAGATGGCGACCGTGATCTCGTCTTCTCTTTCCTTTCTACCTGTCGTATTTATTTTCCAAACTACGTTATTCATTTCTTTTGGTTGTATTAAGTACTAGCAGCTCATGATTGTGTGACATTGGATCCGGGGTTAGTAAGATTTGGTCTTTTGATTTCATAAACTGGTTTTCGAAAAAATATTGGATTTATTATTATAATTATTATTATTATTATTGATTTCATAATTTGTTAAAAGGGGCATTTTATGAAAAATTGTATTTAGCTAGATAAAATGGGTGGCTTGCCTGGTTCCACGACAGGCGCCATCACGACTCCGAAAATGGTTCGTGACAAGTTGGTACAGAGCGCTAGGTTAAATAGGTCTCACCAGTCATGAGCAGGTTTAGTAGAGTCTTGTGGATTAGTACGGAGACGTCTGTACTTATCTTCGAGAGGCTGCAGAACCTTTAGGAAAAATCTCACATTCTTGAACTCTTGTCGTGCGAATCCATTGATTCATTCAACCCGAAGCGTAATTCTTTGAACTCCTTTCATGTATTCAAACACGCACGTGAGCGCTCGGTATCAGCCGTGCACCGATTGTTTGTGACTTCCATGAATGGGATGTGATTTTAGCATGCTTGGGGCCAGTCTGGAGGACTTGAGGCCGGATCTTTGTCTGTAGCTTGAGTGCCGAGATTTCATTTGTGTGAGCATATTTATTGGGGGCTTATATGTCCGTTGGTGTCCTTATTGATGGGACTTTTTGACTAGATGACTTCGTGGTGGGTATGATTAACAGTTAGATGTGTTCAGATTGTTTGATTGTGACAAGAATGGACTAGCGGGAAATGTGGAAAGAACCATTAAGTATTTGACGTCTATATTGAGTTAGAATATGGCTTTGAGTTGTGAGTGTATTGAAGGACGTCTCGTGTGGTTTAGTTGTGGAGTGAAGTAGATTTTTTTGTTGTGTTATGAGTTTCTGGTGATGTCTTTTGGGTTGACCAATGCCCCAGTAGCGTTCATGTATTTGATTGATGGTGTATTCAGTCGTGTTATAACTCCTTTGTTATTGTATTTATTGATGGCATTCTTCCGTACTCTTGTAGCCAGGGATAGCATACTCGGCATTTGATGATGGTATTACAAGGGTATAGGGAGTAGAAGCTTTGTGCGAAGTTATCCAAGTGTGAATTGTTGGCTTAGTTCAGTAGCATTCTAGGGACACGTGGTGTCTAGAGAAGGTATCTATGTGGTCAGATGAGTGTGAGTGGAGCTTCCAGAAGCTCAAGAATTCCTGGACCACAACTCCAGTGTTAGTATTGCCATCAGCTTCAGGTTCTTATACCGCTTATAGGATGTCTCGAGGGCAGGCAATGGTTGTGTTCTACTGTAGGAAGGTATAGTGATTGTGTGATAGCTATGATATTCGGAAGTGTATAGGGAGATAACATTTTGAGATTTAGCAGGTAGGGGTATCTCCTGTGGGTGTCCTGAGGTGTATGACCCTTGTGTTTATCTGTATTAAGTTCTCTCTATCACTAAATGATGCATGTTGCAATTGAGTTTAGATTGCTAGTGGGATTTGGCGTGACCATCACAATGGTGGATGCGAGATGTGAAATTGATTTGAGTGTTAGATGGTTTGGGTCATATAAGCTTATTGAGGATTTAGTTGAATCCCACCACAGCATGGTGGTAGTGATAATGTGTGGGCATAGTCTTGTTTGTCGTGATCCTTGTCTTTGAGCCAAGTGGGGGAGTTCGTTATTGATAAGTTGATTACATGACTATGTGTTGTGTTGGTTTCGTTTCGAGATATGTTGGTGAATCAGTTATTGACCTGCAGAGGTGGAGTCTGGGAATGGATCGAGTAACAGGAAATTCTTCGATACAGGTTGTAATGTACCTTACAGATAATGGAATTTATTGAATGATTGAGTTGTACTTGAAAGGGTAGTGTGTGCAGTGTATGAGTTTGATTGTTTCTCCAAATGTGTGGATTACTTTCCTAGTATGTGGATTGCAAGTGGAGTCAGGTCGTTCTGTTTACTTGGTTAGTGTAATTGAAATTTCGTAGAGTAAATGGCGTTCGATAACGGTTCATACGGATTCAAGGTTATATGTAGCAATCGAGGATCTTCAAGGTGTGAGTAGGGCTAGAACTAAGATTACGGGAAAGGTGTCAAGGCTTGTGGTGTATGCATTATCATGGATTTTATCCACCGGTATCAGGAAAGTGAAGGTAATGACTTTAAATTCGTAGGAAGTCTCTTCAGGGTAAGTATTTCTAATGTGGTGCATTTGGGGATAATTGAGGGAGTATTCAGCAGCCTATGAACCTTAGCCGGTATTTTTTTTTATACTCGGGTTTCATGCGGTGAGTCGGGATTGAGAACTGTGGGATTATGGCAAGAAGAAGTATCAATTCGAAGGTAAGTCAGAAGGAACTTGAATAAATAGGACAACTTGGTAGTAAGTCGGATCGGGATGATAAGGGATATGGTTAGTTCTTTGGGTGTTTATAAGGTAATGAGTTGTTACAGGTGTTTATTAGCAATTCTCTTAGAAATTGGTGGCATGCGTAACTTGGTTGAGTTAGGAGGATTCAGTCCTGACGGTTTGGTGTTGTACAAGTGTGATTCGGGAGTTCTTGATGGTTTCTACCACGGTTGGAGATGTATATTTCTACGGGCGTGAGGGCCAGGTGATGTATAGTGATTTTGTTCTAGATGGGATCGAATGGAACGTTCTTGGCTAGTTGAGTACGTAGTTGTTGTGGCCAGGAAGGGAGCATGAAGTTCTCATATTTATCATAGAATTGCATGCGTATGCGGTATTTTGTGTATGGTGGAGAGTGGCATATGTGAGGTCACAGTTCAGTTTTGGAAGGAAGGTCAGAACTGGCAGTTTCAGATGATTAGGTAAAGAAAACCACTATTGGGTGGCTGGGTGAGAGTATACATTCATAAAGGATAATATGTTCAAAGCAATGTGTTTAAATAGGGTGCTTCATTGGTGTTACGACGTCTCTCGTCGGATTGACTGCTGGTATTTGAGATTTCTTGGCGACACAGAGGAATTATGGGGGTATCACTCGCGGAATGATAAAGTATTAGGGGTGTGTTATACATTCGAGCAGTGGAATTGGGATCAGATATGGTAATTGGTGCGCCTCCTGGATTTTGAGACTGGGAGTTTTCATGAACAGATTATTTTTGTAGTTTTGAACTACGGGGATGCGAGCAAAGCTAGTCAAGTGTTAGTATATGTCATGATTCAGTCATTATGAACGTTCAGAGAGTTATCTACCTGTTATGGGTGACCAAAGTTGACTTAGAGTTATTGGTAGGCCGGTATGGGTGTGTGGTCTACACCGAGTCGGAATTGTTGACTCCGAAATGCTACTGTTGAGGGATGTACCATTCGATTGTCATTGAGCTTATTCTTATCTTGGAGTGATCTATGAGTCACCTTTCGGTGTTCGAGGAGTTGTGATCATTGTTTATATATGTGCATATGATGTAAGTCCTATCGGGGCTGTATAGTGAGATTTGAGTAAGGTAAGTAATTGGGTGTTGTAGGATTGAGACGTGTTGGTTATGTTCTTTCTGATTCGGGTGGCACGGTATCGCCCGATTTTTCGTGAGTATGGCAACGCACTTTGAGTAATTGATGTCGAATTTCGCATGGTTATTGATTTTGAGTAAGGTGGTTTAGAGTGTGCCATGTGGTCCAGCGGTTGGATGGGATCACATTTTGCAGCTCGGTTAGATAGAGTTATGATCCTTGGTGTCGGATTTGTGTGATATGGTTTCACGATGTGTATCAGGCTTTTAGTATGGGGTGGTAATGGTAAGTGTTAGTGGCAGTATATCCCTCTCGTGCGAGTCTTCTTTATTTAATGAATTGAACTCTTGGTATGTGGCTATTGAGTGCACAAGTTATGGCTCTGGATGGTATTGATACTGATCGGGCGAATGGTTACTGGTTTAAACGTGTTTCTTTCATCATCGACAGTATATGGAAGTGTTAGAATGAGGCATGGCTTGATAAGAGGGTATGTACCGGTATTGGGTTGTTTGAACAACTATTGTGGTTAGGAGTTATCGCTATGAGTGGTTGAGCCACGCGGTATATTATGTGATTTCATCTTGGGTTACGGAGATGGTTTGATACAACGTCTTCAGACTATTTCAGCTTATAGCCGTGGAAATTTGAACTTGTAAATTATTTCAGAAGTGGAAACTTGGTTTTAAGGTTACTTTTTGGCGATTTCTGGTTGGCAGTGGAAAATAGGCTATCGGGTCGGAATGGAATTCCACTATTGGGTGGCTGCGTGAGAGTATACATTCATAAAGGACAATGTGTTCAAACCAATGTGTTTAAATAGGGTGCTTCATTGGTGTTACGACGTCTCCCGTCAGATCGATTGCTGGTATTTGAGGTTTCTTGGCGACACAGGGGAATTATGGGGGTATCCCTCGCAGAATGATAAAGTATTATGGGCGTGTTATACATTCGAGCGGTGGAATTGGGATCAGATATGGTAATTGGTGCGCCTCCTGGATTTTGAGACTGGGAGTTTTCATGAACATATTATTTTTGTAGTTTTGAACTACGAGGATGCGAGCAAAGCTAGTCAGGTGTTAGTATATGTCATGATTCAATCATTATGAACGTTCAGAGAGTTATCTACCTGTTGTGGGTGACCAAAGTTGACTTAGAGTTATTGGTAGGTCGGTATGGGTGTGTGGTCTGCACCGAGTCGGAATTGTTGACTCTGAAATGCTATTGTTGAGGGATGTCTCATTCGATTGTCATTGAGCTTATTCGTATCTTGGAGTGATCTGTGAATCACCTTTCGGTGTTCGAGGAGTTGTGATTGTTGGTTATATATGTGCGTATGATGTAAGTCCTATCGGGGTTGTATAGTGAGATTTAAGTAGGGTAAGTAATTGGGTGTTGCAAAATTGAGATGTGTTAGTTATGTTCTTTCTGATTCGGGTGGCACGGTATCCTCCGATTTCCCGTGATTATGGCAATGCACTTTAAGTAATTGATGTCGAATTTCACATGGTTATTGATTTTGAGTAAGGTGGTTTGGAGTGTGTCATGTGGTCCAGCGGCTGGATGGGATCATGTTTTGCAGCTCGGTTATGTAGAGGTATGATCCTTGGTGTCGGATTTGTGTGATATGGTTTCACGATGTGTATCAGACTTTTAGTATGAGGTGATAATGGTAAGTGTTAGTGGCAGGATAGCATTCTCGTGCGAGTCTTCTTTATTTAATGAATTGAACTCTTGGTATGTGGCTATTGAGTGCACAAGTTATGGCTCTGGATGGTATTGATACCGATCGGGCGAATGGTTACTGGTTTATACGTGTTTCTTTCATCATCGGCAGTATATGGAAGTGTTAGAATGAGGCATGGCTTCATAAGAGGGTATGTACCGGTATTGGGTTGTTTGAACAACTATTATGGTTAGGAGTTATCGCTATGAGTGGTTGAGCCACGCGTTATATTATGTGATTTCATCTTGGGTTACGGATATGGTTTGATACAACGTCTTCAGACTATTTCAGCTTATAGTCGTGGAAATTTGGACTTGTAAATTATTTCAGAAGTGGAAACTTGGTTTTAAGGTTATGGGTCAGGATTTGACAATGGAATTTTGGTTATGTTGTGTTATCGGACGTATATGGGGTAGGGTGACATGGGATCACCTCCAAATATGTGCATGGAAGGTTACACAACAATTTTTGGTGGTGTTGGAACAACTCTAGGCACGTTCGAGGACGAACGCATGTTTAAGTGGGGGAGAATGTAACGACCCGGTATGTCATTACGTAAAACTTGCATTTTTATTGTTGTCATTGACTTTTCATGGATTGGTTATTCTATTATTGATGTGTTATAGGCGATATGCTTGAAATCGGAATGGTTAAATGAGAATTAAGTAACTTAGTCTTTAAAGATAGCCTTATAATGGAAAAAGTCAACTGAGAGTTGACTTATTAGGAAACGACCTTGGAATGCGGATTTTATGGCTCAGATAGCTTCGGTAGGTGATTTGGGACTTAGGAGTGTGCTCGGAATATTTTTGTGATGTCCGGTGTAGAATTAGTCTTGAATTGGCGAAAGTTAGTTTTTGGCGATTTCTGGTCGGCAATGGAAAATAGGCTATCGGGGGAATTCTGAATGTTGGAACAGGTTCATAATGTCATTTTGGATATGTGTGCAAAATTTCATGTTAATCAGAGTTGTTTTGGATAGTTTCGGCATCGTTGGAGGATTTTTGAAATTTCAAAGTTCTTAGGCTTGAATTTGATGTGATTTTGGTGTTTTGATGTTATTTTTAGTGTTTCAGGAGTGCAATTAAGTTTGAATGATATGCGCTGGTATGTTTGGTGGGGTCCCGAGGGGCTCGGGATGGTTTCGGATGGTTAACGGGGAGTTTGGAATGGTTTTGTCACTGCTGATGTTGTTGTTGTTGTTGCTGGTGTTTTCGCACCTGCGGATAGGGAGCCGCAGGTGCGGAAGTTGGCTAAGTGAGGGGATTTCCGTAGGTGCGAGGTATTGGCTGCACCTGCAAGTCCGCAAGTGCGGGAGGTCGATCGCAGGTGCAGAATTAGAGTTCTTGGGATTTTCCGCATGTGCGCACCTGGGATCCGCAGGTGCGGTTTCGCAGGTGCGTGTAAGTGGTCGCAGGTGCGTACTCACTCGACAGAAGGTATAAAAACGTGCCTCCACGAATTTTAGCCATTTTTACAATATTTCATCCGGGTTTGAAGCTTTTGGAAGGGTTTTGAAGAGGGGATTCGATAGTTCTTCACCAAGATATTTGGACTCTAAACTCGTTTATATGTGATTAAAGGTTGGAATTATGGTGGAAATTATGAAAAAATAAGTGTAAATTGGGTGATTAGGGCTTGGGATTAAGAATCTTTAAAATGGTGATTTGAGGGGTCATTTGGACTCCGGATTTAGTGTTCTCCATATGTACGGACTCGTGAGATGATGAAGATTAGTTTGGTATAAAAATTTCTGAATTTCGGAATGTGGGCCCGGGGGTTGGCTTTTGACCAATTTCGTGATTTTTGAGTATTTTGATACATTTCGATTAGGATTAGTTCCTTAGTATGTTATAATGATATACATCTGATTGTTAGTAGATTAGGAGCACTCGGAGGCCGAATTTAGAGGCAAGGGCATTGCAGAGTAGTGTATTAGCCGGTTTTGAGGTAAGTAACGCTTCCAAACTTGGAATTAGGGGTTCGAAACCCCAAACTAATTAATATTGCTGTTAATTAAGGTGACAAACTTGCCAAGTGACGGGCATGCGGGCGGTTACCGAATATTTGTAGCCTGGTTCATCCCATGGCACTGTCTAATGGTTATCTCAGGTTGATAATTGTACTGTGAAAGTGGCATTTACCTTGAACGAAATAGAAATCATGCTAAGTATAAATGTTAAGGCTTCATGCCGATGTGTTTAGACCGGAATGGTCGATTATTGTTGTCTCTATCTGTGATTATTGCTTTCATGTACTCAGTCCTGTTATAGTATATGTTTCATGCCTCAGTCTTTTAAGTTGCTAGTTTATTCCATATTACCATTGGTTTGAGCTGATTTTCATATGTTAGAGCATTGTGAGTGAGACTGGAAGGTACTGACTGAGTGAGGTTTGGAGACTGGTTTCGAGACAGTTATGAGGTCGTACTGCACACCGCAGCGATCCTGAAATCATGCCTTCGTTGGCTTGATATAGCGTTTGGGCTGAAAGGAGCCCCTCCGGAGTCTATACACCCCCAGTGAGCGCAAAGATATTCCTGAGATGGATTTCTCCGTGGTTATTATGTTTCGGAGATGGATTTTCTCCGTGGGGGCTTGATCGGACTTTTTCCTCAGTACTTGGTGACTGTGTCATTTGTGTTTATGTAATATCCGGGATGGACTTCCCTGGGCCTGAAGGCCGTATTCTAGTACTGAGTGGACCACCTTATGAGAGCTTGATTAATGAGTATACCTCATTCTTGATCCTATATGAATTCATGCTAGGATGCAGAGTTACAGATATATATTGATGCATCGTGTTTAATTCGTGATATATTACTGTCATGTCCAATTTATATACTGTTGTTTGAATTATCGGAGGTTTAGTCTGTCACTACCTCTCAGCCCGTAGTTTGGTTTCGTTACTACTGAGTTGGTGTACTCACGTTACCCCCTGCACCTTGTGTGCAGATCTAGGTACAACAGAATTCAGCTCGGGTGAGTGAGTAGTAGCAGTTCATCAGAGTTGACGAGGCAGCAGATGGCGACCGTGATCTCGTCTTCTCTTTCCTTTCTGCCTGTCGTATTTTTTTCAGACTACGTTAGTCATTTCTTTTGGTTGTATTAAGTACTAGCAGCTCATGATTGTGTGACACTGGATCCGGGGTTAGTAGGATTTGGTCTTTTGATTTCATAAACTGGTTTTCCCAAAAATATTGGATTTATTATTATTATTATTACAATTATTGATTTCAGAATTTGTTAAAAGGGGCATTTTATGGGAAATTGTATTTAGTTAGATAAAATGGGTGGCTTGCCTGGTTCCACGACATGCGCTATCACGACTCCGGAAATGGGTCATGACAGGGTAAGACCTAGGGTTTTGATAAAAATAAGATTAAACCACGAAATTTGTTATGGAATCTAGTAAAAATCATATATTATTCATCTTTAGGTTATGGGTAACAAGTTTCTTTAGGATTTCCGAAATTCGAGCATGTGGGCCCGGGGGTGAATTTTAGGAATCTTACAAATTGGCTTGGGTAATTACTTAAATGGTGAAATTATAAGCTTTTGAGCATATATTGACTAGTTTATGCAATGTTTGGCTAGTTTCGAGTTGTCGGGCGTCAAATTTGGAGGTTTGAGCGCATTCTTGAACCGGGAAGTAGGCTTGATACGAGGTAAGTATCCTTTCTAACTTCGTAAGGGGGAACCTCCCCCTAGGTGAAATGATCATGTGAAAAATTGTGGGGGACTATGTATGTACTAGGTGATGAGGGTCCGTACGTAGTGACTGCTCTTGCTATGTCCAGGTAGTTTAGGCTTACACCATGCCTTGTGAACATTATTAATTGATTTATATGCGCTATCATCATTCAGTAAAAGTTTATATCAATATCTTAAGAATTTAAAGGTTTGAAGTAAGTCATTAATTTGAAAAATGGATTGAGAAGAATATGTTATGTTTATGTGAAACCACTTCGCAATTATATTCCGCGAGCAGAGTGATTTATTCCACTACTCTCATGGGATCGGGCCATTCGCCTCAGCAGGTTAATATATGCATCTATGGCTCACATCGTTCGGCCTTTCGACAATGCATATTTACTTTTCTGTTGGATCGGGTCGAACGCCCTCGGCATATTATCAGCCCAGAGCACGTTCTTGACTTCATGAGATCAAAGATTCCACGGTGAGTTGCTTCTCTTGTGTCGTTTAGCAGCACATTGGAGTCTTTCCCTTTTGTTATTCTGTCTATATCCTCTCAAACAGTAGGATAGACGTGTTCTTTTGATTCCTTCTAATAGATGCATGTATACTTGTGACACCAGTTCCTAGCACACACATTGGTAGACTATTCTTTTGGAAATGTAACTATTTAAATTTGGCTTCTTGATTATTCCAAGTAAATTTGCCTTTGATATTGTCATTTTCTCATGCTTGTGATAGAAACTCGAGGATGGTTAGTAAAGTTTTATAAAATTAAATGGAACTCACTAGACTAATTGTGTTGGTTTGCCTAACATCAACGTTGCGCGCCATCGCGACCTAGATTGAGATTTGGGTCGTGACATTAAGAGACCAACATTGGTCGGTAATGTGCAATTTAATTTTTTTTTTTAATTAGTAACCGACCAAGGTTGGTCGGTTTTATGGGTTTAATTTTGGTAGAATATGCCAGTTTTGGTAGCTACACCACCTGCCAAATAGAAACAACATCCCAATAAACCCCTATACCAATGTAATAACCACCAATTCACCACAAATCCAACCAAAATCCAACAATAACAACGAAACATCTAAGTAATACTTTAAAACTAACAAATTAAAGTTCAATTGAACATCATAATCCAAAACCAAGGAAACACTAATTACAACAAGTTCAAAATTGTTCAATCTAATCCAAAACTGGTTCTATTAGTCTAGTTCAAAGTATATCAAAGTAATTGTCAATGGGTGTTTTCTACAACATCATTATCGACGTCTGATGAACTTGCATTTACAATACGGTATAGAGAACGGTCTTGTGGAGGAGGATGGGAAGAGCGATCACGGGGAGGACGGGAGGAATAATCACAAGCAGGACAGGAGGAACGATCACGTGGAGGTCGATCCTCTGGCGATGAATCACGAGACCGGGGCAACGGAAAAGCTCCAGTAGATAGGAGAGTTCTAATTTGAGCTTGCATGCCAAGTAATTGAGCATATCTAAGCCTTTCTCTTTCCTTGGGCGCTTCTAGCTCGAATGTGAGATTTGTCACTGTCTCCCGCATAGCCGATAGGCTCTCCCTATTAAGTTGCGCGCTTGCGAGGAAGTCCCTATTCCTTGAATTCCACACCTATAGTGATGGAATTTTTTAGTAGGAAGCCCTTATACCTTCCCCATTTTGGACTGCCAATAGAATCCAACCATATTTTTTTAGCATCCTCGTCCGAAGGCTGGGTTGGCTCGCCCAATTCACCAGTTGGCTGACTACGAATGAAGTCCTCCACGTTACTTTGATAACGATTCTACATTATTTTAAATTAAATTAGTACTTAAAAATTCTTATAAAAGTATATTATAACACTTAAAGAAAATTGAAAGCTTACATATGCAATCGAGGCCCGGTCCTCGACCCACGTATCTCCATTCCCCTCTTTCTTTTTCTTTACAATATGCATTGATCACGCTCAACTACGTCTACTAAAAGACTAAGCGGGCGTTGCAAATATAATCTGAGTATTTAGCCCAGAGTCGAATCCCACAGGGAACTAACGTATCAAATGTTGTTGTTAGACTACTAGATTCTCAATAATCAATTTCCCTAAAGGTTATGACAATCACTTGTGTTGTTTAAACTACTACAGCTGAATGAAAATATTAAAACTAAAGATTAACTAACAATAAGGTGTAAACAATTGTAATAAAGGTCTACGGTTATGGTTTCCCCCCGTAGGTGAAATTCCTTCTTGTGTATTTCCTATAGTTTTGACTTAGTTATCTCTATCACTCATGAACACTCCAATTACCATAAATCTCTCTCAAGTAATTATGATAATTTACTAGACGCACTCTCTCAAGTTACGCTAGCTAGATTGCATTACAGTTCACTTTAGATTGCACCCGAGGTATCATTATCTCTAATCCAACCTCTAAATCCTCGGTTATGGATCTATCCTATACTCCGGGAGTGGTGTTGTTCAAACAACTACCTAATTATGAACTCTCTCTCAAGTAGATACATAATAAATAGGAACAGCTAATTGAGGGCCCTTCAATCAACTACAACAAGAACATAGTTGAACAAATAGAGATTAACAACCAAGCAAAACTAAATTAATATCACAATAAGTTCATCTCTAACGGGTTCCACCAAAACCTTAGATTAAATAAATTAGCTACTCATGATCATAGTAATCCAATCCAAAATAACTTGCATAATTAAATTACAGAGTAAGGAATAAAGGAGGTAAAAATCAATGTTTTGATCTTCTGAGTAGTGTTCCACAATCTCCTCTTGTCTACAATGGCAAAAGTCCCTCAAAGTTGTGTTTTTGGGTCTATTTATATGTTTTGGGACAAGCCCTAAATGTGTAGGATACTTCTAGTCAAACTGGAAAACACTTAAAGCCTTTAAAACTCGGGCTGGGCCTGATCTTGGGCCGGGCGTTACAAGGAAAACGTCTGCCAAACGCTAGGTTGCACCTGGCTTTATATGTCTAACGCCTGGATAACACCTGGTAGCACCTGGCTTTACATGTCTAAACCCTGGCTAAAGCCTGGTAGCACCTGGCTTTACATGTCTAAAGCCTGGCTAAAGCCAAGGTCACTCCTTTTGATTCTTGAGCGCATTTTTGACGTTTATGCATCAGTTAGCTCGGCTTCCATATCCAATTCATCTACACATGAAATAGACTCCATTATGCTCAAACAAGGTGTATTTTTACCATTAAAGAACATAAAATGTAAGGCACATAATGCGTTAAACCATGAATTATAGCCACACATCAACATCCCACACTTAAACATTTGCTCATCCTCGAGCAATTAAACTACACCCATGAACACAACTTATTAAGCAAATCCCTTAACGCGTTATACCAAGATTTTTTTAAAATAGTTTAAGCACAAAGGTGTGACATCCTCGCCTCAATAATAGACTCACAAATACCATGCTTTATTCACAATTCACTACTACTCTAACATAAGGTCAACAACATTACCTTTCCTTCATGAATCATGTGCCCTCACCAAATCAAGGAGCTAGTTCCACACATAATGAAATTTAAGAACACTTAGGAACTCAAGATAGAAAGAATTTACTCAGTCTCAGAAATAATATTCATATGCCACAAAAGATGCACCATAGGCTTGACCGTAGTGTACTACTCTACTAATCGAGCTCATTCAGTCTAGGATCAAGTAGGACTTTATTTGGTTGTAATGTAGGCTGCGGGACGAGTAGGATATATTTAGATATAAGAGTGAGTACACCTCCCTAAGCACTTTAATACATATACTTTAACATTCAAACCCCATACTTATGTCAAACCAAAACCATATACTTCTTTAAGCACAATTACATCACGAGTCACCACTTGTCAAGGAATTTTTTTTCCACAACAAATACAACTATTTTTTTTTTCCAAGTGACTCTTACTTTTTCAAAACAGTGCACATTTCTCCTTATTTCATTAGTTCCACTCAAAATCAAAATCAACCACCCCACACTTTAACTTTTACACAGTTCATAACAATTCAAGTGCTCATGAGAGGTTAAAGGTTCAAATAGATAGTTAATTCAAAAAAATGGGTAAGGCTTGTAATGTAGTTGCCAAAGAAACAAGATTACAGGCTCAAAGAGGTTAACTAAAATATATAACAATTAGGCGGGGTAAAATATACATAGCTAGCTCAACAAAGAAATGCCTATATCACTTCCAAGACTAAACAAAACTACTATTTCGCTTTGCAAACACACGAGGCAAGTTCTAGACATCAAATGCAATGCACAGAATAACACACAAACCTCACACACACATGGCACATAACTCACTCAGGATTGGATTCATCAAAACACTCTAGTCAAAGCAGTTAAGCAAATTTAAAATCATACAATTTAAGGTACTTATACAAGAGTCAAAAATTGAGCCTAACAGACACAACCAAAGTACTCACTATTCTCAATGAATAACAAAGTCAAGAGATATTGCTTCAATTCAAAACACAACACAATGGCTCCTCTTCCTAAAAAAAAAACTAACTACACCCGGTTAAAAAAAAACCCTTGGAAAAGAACCGTGGCACAAAGAAAAACCAAGGGGGAATTGTTACACTACCTAACAAAAGAAAATCTTTTTTTAGACTTAAATCCCTCAAGAAAATTGTCTAATAGATCCATCGTCGAGAAAAGTCCAATTTTTTTCTTCTTTCTTTTTTTTAAAAAAAAATTATTCAATTAAACAATCACAACTAAAATAGCATAGAAAGTCACCTAGACAATCTCCTCACCCCAATCTTCTTTTTATTGTCCCCAAGCTGATAGCACCCCTAGTGTGTAAGGAGCCTCCCTTCTCGGATGAGCGAGCTTTCTTTCCTTTTTTGCTCCTCTATAAGAAATCTGTGGTAAGCCATTGCCTTGACAAATCATTCCATAAATGCTCAAGTAACCAGTCAGGCCTCTTGTTCTTCTTTCTAACATCCGAGAATGATCTGCCAATCTCTTGTGAGCTTTATGATAAAAATTTGCAGCCACTTCCGCGCTATAGCGGTCTTCCCATAAACACTTGCTCTGCATTTCAGAAGTTAAATATTAGATGGAAATATCATAAATATAAATTATTAAACTGCTTAAAAGAACATTTATACCTTAAATTGATTGAAAATTTGCTCCTTCGGCGAGAATGAGAAATCGGTCCAAGTCGCATAAGGGCCTTCATAAAGTTTTTTGATGGCATTGGTGATTATCTTTGTAGTCTGCTTACCCGGCATGAACCTGCAATGTAACAATGAAAATACATGAATATATTAGTAAAAACATTACAAAACAATAGACGCAGAAATAACAAATAACTCTTACCCGTTACCTTCAGGGACTATAATGATCCTGCCATAGCGATCATAATGCACTACCTCTGGATCATCATCCTCAGCATGTGTAGATGGTGTAGGGGGGTCATACATATTTTCTCGCAGGCGAAGGACTGAAACATATGGAGTCGATGATGAAAATGGTTGTGATCCCTGTGACTGTGACATAGTTAGATATGACCCATGTGGCAGTAATACTAATGGGTGTGACCCGAGTGGCTATGACATATCTGGATGCGACCCATGTGGTTGTGATACTTATGGGTGTGACCCGAGTAGCTGTGACATATCTGGATGTGACACATGTGGTTGTGATACTGATGGGTGTGACCCGAGTGGCTGTGACATGGATGGATGTGATCCATGTGGCTTTGATATTTAGGGATGTGACCCACGTGGATGTGATGCAGATGGCTGCGATGCACGTGCCTGTGAGGCAACTGGATTGTATGTTGGACGTATAGTCCTATGGCCCTGCGATGGAAGATCTGGTGTCTGGATGAATATGTAGGCATCGTGATGCTGTGGCATCTCAGTATAGCCGTGCGGTGGAGGATAAGACATAGACATCTCCGAAGAGGGTGGAAAAGAGGGAGTATTATTATCTACCCTCCTCTTTCCCTTCCTAGTCTTTTATCGACCCTCAGTATTGTTAGGGTCATTGTTACCTTGATCCTTGCCTGCCATCTGCATCATATAATACATATTTAGATTTAAACTTATAAGAAACTAGTTATAAAACGAGAGTGCTTTAAAAAACCAACTTTTTAATCCTCGCCGATGAATTGTTCCTCGTCCTCACTTGTTTGAGTTTCGTCAGTTGATTCTTCGTCCTCATTTTCTATAATTGTTACTTCATTTATATCAACTTCTTCCAATATGCGTTCAGGATGTTCCAAATTATTTTCTAACTGATCGTTCACTATTTGGTGAGAACTAGAGATATCGTTTTGATATGCAACATCTAAAACATTCTCGACTTCCACCCTACCTACACGCTTAGTTTTGTAACAACCCACCAATCAGACTTATTCTGCAACAACGGATAAGGAGCATAATACACTTGCCTAACATTATGTGCAATAATGAAAGGATCATAGCGGTCATACTCCCTCGTATGATTAACCTCAATGATGTTGTACTGGTGGTGTACTGTTGTACCTCTTGTTGGATTTGGGTCAAACCACTTGCATCCAAAGAGTATCAATTTCTTATATGGCCAACCTGTATATTCTAGTTGTAATATTTTTTTTTACCACACCATAATAATCTATATCTCCAACTTGGTTGCCATCACCACCTTGAACCCACACCCCGCTGTTGTTGCTATTTTTATTTTTAGAGCAATCCTCTGTATGAAAATTATAACCATTCACTACGTACTTAGACATTGTTGTGACCTAAAGCTCAGGCCCCCAAGATACATCTTTCAAAAATTGATTTACACCATTATTTGGATTANACTTAGACATTGTTGTGACCTGAAGACCAGGTCCCCAAGATATATCTTTCAAAAATTAATTTACACCATTATTTGGATTATTTACCTACATAGTGTTAATAAAATTTATAAGTTAACACAACTTATGAATCAATTTTTATACATATACAGCACCATGGCCAAATTGATCCACGAAATGACTGTGACACATCAAATATTTTTAGTAGTTGCATCAATATGTAATCATAGTAAATTTTACATTTTGATAACTAATAAATCAATACTTACTTGACAAATGGTACCACTTCGGGACAATTTAGCAACACATGAAGTGCAGCTGACTTGTACTCCATATCACTCAAACTTCTCTTTCTAACATCCTTAGAACATCGGCCTGGTTGATTTAATATGGACATTGGTGGATATAATGGATCACTCACACATTCGACTGTGTGCCTATTGGGCCTATTCCTAGAATGTAATGACCCTACCGGTCGTTTTGAGAATTTGCACTTCGCTCGATAGTTTGGGGGAACAAGTAGCTCCGTATGATATATTAAGTCTTGTGTGAAAAATTTGAGTTCATTCCGAGTTGATTTGATATGTTTCTGCGCGAGTTTTTGGAAGTCGAAAGTTCATTAAGTTTGATATGAGGTGCGTTTCATTGTTTCGATGTTGTTATGCGTGATTTAAGACCTTGAGTAGGTCCGTGTTTTGATATGGGACTTGTTGGTATGTTCGTACGGGGTCCCGAGGGGCTCGGGTGAGTTTCGGATAGGTTTGGGTTGTGTTGCACTTGTTTTTCTTATGTTTCGACGTCGTTTCTTCAAGCATAAATGGTTCCACATTAAATAAATGAGCTCCAATTTCTGTTTTGATTGAAACACTAGACTCGTATCATAATTAAGGAGCCATAGCAAAAAGAATCGTCAAATTTGGACATCGTATGAGGATTTTATGGTCGTTTACTAAGAATTGGGCTAGCATATTTTTTAGATTAATTACGAAATTGTCACTGACTTCGTATTTAAAAATTTGCACTATTTCAAAATATTGAAACCAATATATCTCGTTCATTATAAAGTCAAATGGAGTGATTCAAAAGTCTAACTTGACTGAAATTTCACAAGGAATCCATTGGAGGCATCAAGAGCGAGTTTCAGGATCGTTTTGCATGCAAAACGAGGCAGAACAGCTGGGAAAAAATACTTAATATCGAAAGTTTGTTCATTTGGTCATATTTGGGGAGCTCGGATTTGGATAATTTTTGGAGGTGATTTTCCCTATATGGAATGGGGTAAGCGTTCTATACTCGATTTTGGTTATATTTCATAAATCCATCTTCGGTTTAGGCATTTGATTGATGATTTCAGAGTGAAATTTGAGGGTTTGTCTAAAATTTTATAAAATGAATTTTTGAGTTTTGAATATCGATTCGTAGTCGGATTTAAGTGAAACTAGTATGGTTGGACTCGTAATTGAATGAGTGTTCGGGTTTTGTAAATTTTGTCAGGTTCCGAGATGCGGGCCCAAGGAGTTGACTTATGTTGAATTTTTACAAATTGTATAAGGATCATAGATTTGTTAATTGAAATTATTTTCTCTTGCATTGTTTGATATATTTAAGTCTTCTTTGGCTAGATTGGGTCGAGCGATGGTTAATTGCTAAAGAAAAAGCTAAATTGAGTATTGAATTGGCCGAATTGAGGTAAGTATCTTGTCTAACTTTGTGTGGGGGAAACCACCCCTTAGGAATTGAGTCAATTGTGCTATCTTGATATGTGAAAGCCGTGTACGCAAGGTGATGAGTGGGTACACAATTTATATGTGGTATTGACCGGTTAGATTGTCTAGTCTCTTTTCATGATTTTGAGTAAATTATCATAAAATGTGGTATCTCTTTGTTAGACTACTCTCACATGCTCTATATGATGTTGTTAGTCCTTATTTGCCTCTTATTTGTTATTTGGCCTCCATATTCCTTGGTTGTTGTCATTGCCTTCATTATTATCTTGTTACCTCCTAACTGTTGAGTTACTCAATGATTATGTGCTTATCTGTTACGAGTCCAAGTTGTTGTGACTACATGTGTAGTTATCACGTGCCTTACATGTCTTGTTTCATTGTGAAGGTTGTTGCATTCCATTGATTGTTACGTGGTTCCCTTATTGCCGTGCACTCATACTTTTCGTTGTAGAATTCCTTGTAATTGAGTTATTGAATTGTTATCGATTGATTTATGTTATTATATGGTGGGATCGGGTTGGACGCCGTAACAGGAGGAATAAGGGAGGATTGATGACGAGGAATAAGGGTGAATACGATTATTCTGTGGGATTGGACTGCACGCTGCAACAGGAGGAATAAGGGTGGATTGATACGGAGTAATAAGGGTGAAATATTATGTTGATAATGATATATGGTGGGATCGGGTTGCACGCCGCAACATATATATATTATTTACTTTTATTTTAATTGTTACGGAGGAATAAGGGAGGATTGGTGGGATCGG
>ML355002.1:0-11030 GCA_005239505.1 Nicotiana paniculata
CAATTCACACTCCTAGACTTTTAAGCCCAATGCTTAAAGTCTTTAAGCCCAATGCTTAAAGTCCAATACGTTTTAGTTGTTGCAGCGGAGAATCTAGAATTTTAAAGCCATGGGTGCTTGCCCATAAAATTTCTAAAAGAAGAGAAAAAAAGAGTTTAGCTGTGGGTGATCACTCAATATTTATCCAAATAGTTCTATAATTACATATTCAAATTTACAAAATCTTATCCAAGGTAATGGGTGCTTGAGCACCTACCAGTCACCATGTAGATCCATCCGCCAGTGAGTTATTGCGTTCATAACTAAAATTTGTACATATTTAATAAAATTTCTAATATAAATATAGATTCTGAGCAAAATCTATTTGATTCTTCCAAACTCGTAAATAATACTTTAGCTCCGTACCTGATCACCAAAATGTAAAACAAATTTCGTCATATCAAGAGTAAAGAAATGCAGAACAACAAGGATATAGATTTTAGTGCAGAAGCTTAAAACAACTTAATAAATATTTGCATTGGCAATCTCATTACATCCTGAAGTGTCATAGCTACATATATATTTATCACCATACAAGTTCTATTGTGACGAATTAATAAGCAAAACAATGTCTCAAAGATCTCGGACTAAATAAAGACAAAATAAAATGCCCTTAAAATTGTTGTGTGTAACACACAGTCTTTCTGTTTGCACTAGCATTTTGACCTTCCTATTCTGTAGTTAACTTCCTTTTGTACATGAATCAAAAGACTAGCCAAACCAATAACCAAAAAGAAAAAAAGAAAGAAAAAAAAGAAGCAAAAACCGAAAAGAATAATCTCACTTTTCAAATTTCCATGATCCTATCAAATCAACTAAAGTCTCTTTCAACCAAAAACAAGAGGGTTACTCGGATGGTGAGCATTCCCACCCACAACTCAAGTATCGTGGGTTTGAGTCACCAAACAAGTAATAGCTCCAATAAACGAGATCGAAGAGAAATGAAAGGGGAAATCAAACAAAAGCAAAAAAGAAAAAACTAAAAAAAAAAAAAAAAAAAGAATAAAATGAAGATGGAGATTGTTCCACTCTTAATGAAGGGGTATGGTTGGATAGATGGGATCACTCATCATTAACCAGAGGTCTTCGATTTAAGTTCTGAGAATAAAATGATCGGGAGTGGTTTCACTCTTTAATCAGCTCTAAACATTATGAATTCAGATTAATCGGACTAATTGGTACTGGATAGAATAATATATATATTTTTTTTTTTATTTTTTTTTTCTAAAAAGAAAGAAAGAGATTGTTCCATTATTCTTAGTTACATTTGTTAGGCAACTCTTCAAATAAAATCTGCAGTGATTATTTAGATTGCCTTACAGCCTGTTATTAAGAATTTAATGTTTGGCCACCGAAAGTAAAGATCCTTTAACAGCAACTTCTCTTTGAAGAATAGAATAAGTACCAATAACAATAGAATCAACTAAAGTACAAAACTTTTTATATTAACCATCTCCTTTACATATTTATATTCCTTTTTACCCATTATCCTTTCCTTTAATGAAAAGTTTATCCGTCTATTATGCAAAGGGATCATTCTAGGGATAAGAAATAATTAATTTTGAGATTAAATTTTAGATGAATTTATTCCACGTTTGGTTGGAATTAGTGTTAGAGTCAGAATTTTTACTAAGGGGTATAAAAATATAAGAATTTTAATACACCGTAAAATTAAAGAGAATCAATATGTAGAAAATATTCATAAAATAAATAAAAAAATTATCTAGCAATATGAGCGTAATTTTCCGGCAAAGGGGTGTCGATTGACCTCCTTGATTAAATATAGCTCCGCCACTAGTTGGGATATAATGATCGTATAACTAATCCCGAGATTAAATATTATAGTGTTATTTTTATTCTATGGGAGGGTAGGATAACAATCCCGGGATAATTAATTTCAGGATAATTAATCATTGGATAGCTTGTTTCCTAACCAAACGAGCTCTTAGTCATTAGCAAGTTGTCTGGCATTTATTCTTAATTTTACAACAGAGCTCCATGATAAATTAGACGGGCTCCACACAGTGGCGGAGCCACATTGAACTAAGGGGTGTCGTGCGATATCCCTTTGTCGGAAAATTATACTATATTGTTAGATAATTTTTTTTATTTTATGTATATTTCCTATCCGTTGACTCCCTTATACTTTTCGATGTGTCTAATTTTTTATATTTTGATACTCCTTGATAAAAATTCTGGCTCCGCCACTAACTCCACGTGTCACAAAACTTTACTAAAATCTTCCAAATTTACCACTTTATTTCTTACTATGATTTAAAAGCATCATACGTTATACTTAAGGTTGAAGCTCTATTAGAATCAAGGACAAATAAGACAATTTGCAAACGGTGAAGGTATGAATGCCCCACAGAGGTAAAAGCAAAATATTTGGTATAGTTTAATGATAACTTTAGCGATTTTTAACCTTATACACTATTTACTTTAGTAGTGGTATATATAAATTATACATTAATTATATAAACGGTATTATTATTTAGGTTAATTCTTCTATTTTTTGTACTTACTCTTCCTTTTATTGCGCCAAGTTCTTTCTGCAGCAAAGAAGAAACAACAATCCCAAAAATGAGCTGCTGTAAGCCCAAAAGATCAAAAAGTTTCCCCATAGCCAAAACCCCATCACAAAAAGAAACACTAGAAACCAAAAATATCAAACATGAAGTTCTTTTAAGCATTCCAGGATGCAAAGTTCATCTAATGGATGAAGGAGAAACCTTTGAACTTTCAAATGGTTTCTTCACAATATTTTCTATATCAGAAGAAGATGTTTGTGTGGCTACTATTGTAAAAGTTGGTGATGAACTTCAATGGCCATTAACTAAAGATGAACCTGTAGTAAAACTTGATGCTTTGCATTATTTGTTTACTTTGCCTGTTAAAGATTGTCATCCTTTGAGTTATGGTGTGACATTTACAGAAAATGGTAGTGGAAATCTTGGTTTTTTGGATGCATTTCTTAAAGAAAATACTTTGTTTACTAGTTCAATATCATCAAATAGAAGAAAGGATATTGAATGGAAAGAGTTTGCTCCTAGAATTGAAGATTATAACAATGTTTTGGCTAAGGCAATTGCTGGAGGTACAGGTCAAATTGTTAAAGGAATTTTCAAATGTAGCAATGCTTATACTAATCAGGTTTGCATTTTGTTTCCTTATGATGTTACTGTTGCAAAGGAACTTTTTTGAATTTCCTTTCTTATCTTTTTTAAAAAAAAAGCAGCCCGATGCCCAAAGTATTCCGCGTTCACACAGGATCGGGGGAAGGGCTGCACCCTTGTTAAATGTCTAGACGGTTGAGCGAATGAGTTATTGTCTCTTTATATACAATCTTGGACAGTTCTCATCATGTGAGTTAACTTTTAGGATTGAGTTAGTCCTAAACTCTGTTTTCTTATTAGAATTGGACTAGTTGTTCCTGCTTTTGACTTAGTTAATGCACGCACATTATACTGTCCGCGCTCCAGATGTCCAAGTCTAAGCGTGTCGAAATTATATTAGAATTAATGTTCCATATTAGGTTATGTTGTCTATTTCACACTCTTGGGGTGTGCCCCTTCCTTGGACGGTGCGTGAATACATCATGCTTTGTATATCGAGCTTCCCTTTAATGTTCCACATTGGTCGAGGGAATGAATTGTTATTTTCTAATACAGTCTTTGACAATTCTCACTTTATACAACTACGATTGAGTTAGATCCAAGTTCCATTTACGTAACATTATTAAATGTTAACTTGAAACTTATTCACTTTGATTAGAAAATTAAGGTGTATATAAGGTGAAATGTGAGCTTATAGGATTATTGGATTAATGTCACAAGCTGATTTTGAGCAAAAAGCTAAAAATAAGAAAGGGAAATGCAGGTACAGAATGGAGGGGAAAACATATTAATTCCAGCTGTAGAGAACTCTGATTCTACTGCTACCAAAAGGAAAGGCAATGTCACTGCTGCTACAAAGAAGAACACAGTCAATGAAAGCCTAAAACGGTATGAGACAGCTATTTATTCTTTTCTCATTATCCTTCTCATTTAGTCAAAAAGCTAAAGAAAAACACTGTATGTCTACCACTACATGATTCTTTTATCTTTCTACGACTACAACAACAACATACTCATTATTATCGCACACCGTGAGGTCTGGGGAGGGTAGCATGTACGCATACCTTACTCTTACCTTATGATGATAGAAAGACTGTTTCCAATAAACCCTCGGCTCAAAATAGAATAAGCACCACATCAATAAAAATATAAACAAGAAGGGACACTATCAAAAAGCCATACTGTCCCTACTTTACTCTCTACTTTACTCATATTGTCAAAAGTTAAGCGTAAAGAAATACCCCTCTACTATACGAAATATCTTAAATTTATTATATGTCGTACTTTGGGTCATTTTTATTCTTACCGTCAACAAATCGCCTCGTATTTGCCGCTAGTTCTAATGGAACTTCAGCACGAAGTATAACATAGAGTAATTTTAAACTGTATACAAAAGTAGAGGAATAAATTTAGATATTTTTCCAAAGTACTTTGTCATGGGAAATTTACTCAACTTACACTAAAACGCCGTTAAAGTTAGGGATAAATACGAGACAACTTACTAATTTGGCTAGGATATGAATATCTTATAGTATCACATAAAGTAAACTAAAGGCCCGTTTGCAAGGACGGATGCACATGGGTAGAAGCATTGTCATTCGATACCGTTTCGCCGGAAAAAGATATTAGATATTTATATGAATATTCTGTAAAAAGAAACAATATAAAATAATGACACCACTTCCTAACAGAGAGTACTTCTTGACTTGCTGGTCAAGCTCATGTTTGGGTTTGTAAAGGTTGTAGGTTCGATTTTGGACCTAGGCATTCTATTTTTGAAGATCTTGAGCGAGCATTTTTGTTAAAAATTTGAGATTAAGGATAATTGAACCTACACCTCCCTTTGCAATAGTATTCAATATTTCAATTAGACCATTAGGCCAAGGCTTTCAACTTGTGAGAAAATGATACTATTAAACCCTAATTGTTTAATTTTTAATTATATTTATATGACACCGCTTATAAAAAATTTTGTGTATGTGCATGTTCGTTTGGCCATAAAACTTTTTCTTTTTAGAGAATTTTTAATTTTTTCGGAATTAGTGTTTGGCCATAAAAATTTCAAATTTCACTTTGAAGTTAAATTTTGGAATTTGAAAAGCTCCAAAAAGCTGTTTTTCAAAATTTTCACTTTGAATCACTCATAAAAATTCAAAAACAACTCGAAATTGTTTCATGTCTAAACATAACTCTGATTTTGAAATATCATTTTCACTTGATTTTTTGATTTTTTTTTACTTTTTTCTGGAATTTCATAATTCTTATGTCCAAATGCCCACTAAGATATTTTGGATAGTAAAAGAATAAATTTGGACCATTCCCCAAAAGTTAGAAAAAGGTGTTTTTCTCTTGTTTAAAAAATATCCAAAAAGCTTGAACTAAAACCTGTCATTCAATATGTTGTAGTGTGAGGAAGCTGTCAAAGATGACAGAAAAGATGAGCAAATCTATGCTAAATGGGGTTGGAGTTGCAACTGGTTCAGTTATGGGGCCAATGGTTAGGTCCGAAGCTGGCAAGAAATTCTTAACCATGGTTCCTGGAGAAGTTCTCTTAGCTTCACTTGATGCTATCAGTAAGTGGACAGCAACCTTAATTTTTCTTTATTTTTGTTATCTCATCCTTCTATTTTCAAATATGTTTGGGACCATTTTCTTGTCGAAATTGCAGACAAGATCTTAGATGCTGCTGAAGCTGCTGAAAAACAAACATTGTCTGCAACTTCTGGTGCTGTGACTAGGATGGTCACCAATAGGTAGTCCCTCTGCTCGTACCATCATGTTTGACTTGACACGAAATTTAAGAAAGAAAAAATAGGTTTGAAACTTGCGGTCTTGAATATGAGGTCAATCGGTGTGTAAAGTATGTCGTGTTCACACAGAGTACGGAGAAGGGCAACATCCCAAGGGGTGTGACATAGACAGCTTACCATAATACAAGGATTAATGACTGATTTTACAGTTCGAATCATGACCTATAGGTCGCACCGCGGTATTGAACAAATTATGATATTTTTTACGGCTTTAAAAGTATATCATGTAAAATGAAAGTAAAATTATTTTTAAATATAAAAATATGATTATTTAAAAACTAATAAGATAAGGGTGTTACATAATGTGGAGCAGAAAGAGTAAGCTATTAAGATTAAAGTAGGGATGGAACTACATTCGTCTAAAGGGATCCTTTGAATCCCCTTCATCGGAAAATTCTGTGAATAGGGTAACAACATTTTTTCTTGCATATACAATAATGTTGTTGACATGTGATCACGAGTCACGGTTTTGAGCCGTGAAAAAAGCCTCTCTACGTACAACAGATCCTTGTGATATGGCTCTTCTCCGGACCCTGCACATAGTGGGAGCTTAGTAAACTGGGCTGCTCTTTTATACATATACACACATATAGACATTGTTGAATCCCCTTGATATTCTTTTATCCCTTCGACACAAGTAAAGCTTCTAGTATAAGGGCACATGTGGTTCAAAAATTGCTTTAGGTCGCAAGTTTATATGTGTTATATTCTCACCTTTTTAATAGCTTTGCTAGCATTCCCTTAAGATCACGGATAATGTAATCACAAATGATCACGATATTTTTATTTTGTTCTTGCTGAGGTAAAGTCAGGATTTGAAGTATAAAGGTTCAGTATTCTAGTTTTTTTAAGTTATTGGATTCTAAACTAATAATTTTGACACAATAAAATGAATTTTTTAAGATAAATACAAAGTTTGAAGCAAAGTTACTAGGTTATGCCGAACTCGTAACTTGATCTCTGGCTCCGCCTTTGTGTTTTCGCATGAATTCAGAGTGATGATTTATAGTGTCTAATTTTAAGTTTTGAATGTGGAATAGGTTTGGAGAGAATGCAGGAGAAGCAACAGAAGATGCATTGGCAACAGCAGGGCACTGTGTAGGAACTGCGTGGAATGTATTCAAAATAAGGAAGGCCCTTAATCCTGCTTCTTCTGTCTCCTCTGGAGCACTCAATGCAACAAAAACAAGAAAATAATAGTACTAAGAACCCTTTTTCCAAAGACTAAATTATATTAGTTAAACATGCATTACAGGAGGTTCTGCTCTTGGGGCAGTAGTACAAAAGGTCCTAGTACAAGTTCTATCGGCAGTATTGTGCCGTTGTACACTATGACAAAAACTATGACTACTACTACTAGAGGGTGGAAGCCACGTGTGCAATAGTACAAAAAGCTTGCATTAGGCCATGTAAAATGTGGTTCTTTGTGGTAATCATTCTAAGTTTCACACAATCGTGCTTATCATCCATAAGTTTCCGTCACCTAAAGTGTGAAGGATCAGCCAAAAAGGTGATGTTGGTGTCCGATAATTCCATTCCAAAATGAGCTAGTTTATCCATTTGGGGAAAGAAATAAAGTTGTTGTAAGAAATAAGGAATTTTAATGACATTATTTCTCAATTTGGTTGAAAAGTATATTCACAATTTAATCGATATATTATTGGGCTAATTAAATTTAACGATACTCTTAACATGAAGTAATATTTGACATTCACTTTTAACATAACATAATATTGATCGTTTTGACAAAATTCATAAGATTTTTTAATTCCCAAAGGGCACACGCCATTAAAAGTTAAATATAAAATGATTCACAATTGCCCTCCGTCAATAGTTGGGGGCAAATATAGCCTTCCGTTACTAAAATGAGTTGTATTTACCCTTATTTCAAAGGGAAAAATGATTAGGAACTAATTATCACCAAGTTTTTTGCCCTATCCACTTTTATCTTATTTTAATTCTTTTGTAAATAATAGATCATCTTCTTCACCATCGAAAATTCTCTTCCTTACACACTGATGGTCATATAATTTATTTCACTATGTAAAATAATTCTCATCAAAACCCACCAATCTGTTTTCTTACTCTTCATCCATCATCTCAAATTCCACCATTTTCATAACCAAATATATATATTCCAACCAAAGAAAATCCAAACCGCTAATAATGGTGGATTGCAATTTAGCACTCATATTTACCAGAAATTATAACTTTTTGGTTACGAAAATGGTGGAATTTGGTCATCCAATTTAAACATTCTGCAACTCACCAAACCCACCATTTTGTTTTCCCTTTTCTTCATCCCATCATCTCAAACTAAATACACAATTTTCATAATAAAGTTTTATTCTGATAAAAAAAATCCAATTTTAGGAGGTGCGATTCTTTTGACCGTCCAAATCTGTCTCTAGGGGCGATTTCCGGTAACACGATAGCATGATTATTTTCAGATTCATGCAATTAACAGCAAATTATTTTTTTTAGATTCGGTCGATTTTTTTGACTGGGAAAGGAGAAATTTAGCAGTAGAAGAAGTGTTAAAGGGAGTGGTAAGAATTTAAGGCTACGAAGGAAGGAGTTTGGATTTAAATGAAAGCTTGAAAACTCTTACCTCATTATGATTGACCAGATTTTTTTTTTTCTCTTTATCTTTTTGGTTCTTTTCAGATGGGGAAGAAAGTAAGAGTCCGGTGATGACCCAAAAGGTATCTCGTATATTTTTAGCTAATTTTGTGTTTCGAGGTCGTGAAAACCTCCTTCTATCTTATCTCGATTTGCGTGCGCAGCCCGGACGTGTAATCGAGAAGCCTTTATGTGAAATGATTATTTCGTCTTGAAAATTTGAATAAAGTTGACTTCAGTCAACGTTTTTGGTAAACGGACCCGATCCCGTGATTTGACGGTCCCGGAGGATCCGTAGGAAAATATGGGACTTGGGCGTATGCCCGGAATCAAATTTCGAGCTCCCAAATCCGAGAAATGAATTTTTAAAGAAAATTGTTTTATGAAAAATATAAAGGTTTTTGAAAATGAAATTTGAGGTGAAACCTGTTATATCGGGCCCGTATCATAGTTCCGGATCCCGGTACAGATTCGATATGTCTTATATGTGCTATCTGTGAAATTTGGTAAGAAACGGACTTAGTTTGACGTGATTCGGACCTTAAATGCACAAAATTGATGTTTAAAGAAGTTTTGAGAAATTTTATTGATTTTTGGTTTGATTCGTCCGTTTAGTGTTATTTTATGTGATTTGGAACCTCGAGCGAGTCTGTATTAAGTTATAAGACTTGTTTGTGCATTTGGACGGGGTCCCGGGGGGGCCTCGGGTGTGTTTCAGATAGGTTCCGGGTCCATTTTCCCTATTTTGAACTGCTGAAAACTGTCATATGGTTTCCTTCTATGCGATCGCATAGAAGGATCCGCGATCGCATAGAGTATCTGACTCGCCCAGTAATTTCCTTCACTGCGATCGCAATAGTTGGTCCGCGATCGCAGAAGCCAACTTACTCCTTATACGCGATCGCATAAGTTGTTCCGCGATCACGTAGAGCATTTTCAGCCAGCTTCATTTTCGTTCTACGCGATCGCACCTCGATCCCCGCAATCGCGATGCTTTAAAAGCCTGGGCAGATTATAAGTTTCCAAAAATCGGGGGTTTCACCATTTTAAACATATTTTGACTTCTAAAACTCGATTTTGGGCGATTCCTTGAGGGATTTTCACACAAATCGAATGGGTAAGTGTTCTTCCACTAGAATTAAATATATTTCATAAATTAGTTCTTATTTTTATCATTTAAATTGTGTTTTGGGTTGAGGGGATTGTGGGTTTTGAGAGAAAACTTCAAAAATGAAAATTCATGATTTGAATGACCAAATGTTATCGGATCTGGATAAAACTAGTATGAGTGAACTCGTATCGGAATGGGTAATCAGAATTTATAAAATTTGTCGGGTTACGAGGTGCGGGCCCGGGGGTCGACTTTTGGATCGATTTTTGTAAATTTGCAAAGATTGAAACTTTATTATTCGAAATCGTTCCTTATACGTTTTATATGTATTTTGAAGTTGTTTTAGTTGATTTTGAGCCGTCCGGAGGCCTTTCCTCCCGAGAAGTCTATTTTTGAGTACCGGATTGTCATCTTTGAGATAAGTATCTTTCCTAACCTTGTGTGGGGGAACTACCCCTTAGGATTGAGTCTTCTATGCTGATTGTAATCCGCGTACGCGAGGTGACGAGTGTGTACTCGTACTTATTTGCAAATAGATTGCCCTTTAGGAATTTTTGGGTCCTTATGTTCCCCGTATATGAATTGAACTTTTTATATCTAAATTCCGGATTTCTAATCTCATCTCCTCTTGTTCAAGTTAGAAGTACTTGCCTAGCATTCCTTGTTTCTTATATGATCTTAATTGACTTGAATGAAGACTTTGTTTTTCCTACCGTTATGATATGTCTTCCTTCATATGCTGCCTAATTACTGAGCATTGTTCAAACAGAGTTTATTCGGTGAAGCTAATTATCTAAGTGAGATTGGTTATAGCTGATTCCCTTGCCGGGATGATTTGATTTTCTTGGTTGTGAACTTGAATGTACATAATCGTTGCTATATTTGTCTTGTCTTCCCCTCGTTATGTGGTTCTCTCTTTGTGCTTGGCATTCCTCTCAGTGGCTACTTCTTATGAGCGAGTTGTTACCACATTGTGATTTAAGTCTTTGTATTGATTTGCTCATCGCACTTTGTATCCGGCCTTGTTTGCTTTCGCGTCGGTTGTGGCAATATATATTGGTTCTGTCGCATTCTGGTTGTTTTCTTAGTGACTGCATTACATATTTAAATTGGGACTACGGACAGAGATCCGGGAGTTTTCCCTCTGTACTGCATCGCATATTTAAATTGGGACTATGGACAGAGATCCGGGAGCTTTTCCCCAATACTGCATTGCACGACAAATTCTGAGTGTCGGACTGAGTTCCGGTAGTTTATGACTGAGGAGATTGAATCGAAAGATATATATATATATATATATATATATATATATATATATATATATATATATAT
>MDKI01236022.1:0-11613 GCA_005239505.1 Nicotiana paniculata
AGAAACTGGAATACCATGCAGACGAACGATCTCCCGAATATAAATCTCCGTCAACCGCTCCGATGAATAAGTAGTCAAAACCGGAATGAAATGGGCTGATTTGGTCAGTCGATCCATAATCACCCAAATATCATCATGCTTTCTCAAAGTCCGAGGAAGTCCAACCACAAAGTCCATGGTGATCCGCTCCCACTTCCACTCTGGAAGCTCAATCTGCTGAAGTAACCCTCCCGGTCTCTGATGCTCACATTTGACCTTCTGGCAGTTGAGGAACTTGGCTACCAACTCTGCTATATCCTTCCTAATTCTTCGCCACCAATAGTGCTGCCTCAAATCCAGATACATCTTTGTAGTACCCGGATGGATGGAATACCGCGAACTATGGGCCTCTGATAAAATCAACTCCTGAAGCCCATCAACATTGGGCACACAAATCCGACCTTGTATCCTCAATACCCCATCATCTCCAATGGTCACATCTCTGGCATCACCGTGCTGGACCGGGTCCTTGAGGACAAGTAAATGAGGATCATCATACTGCCGCTCCCTGATACGATCGAATAAGGAAGACCGAGAAACCACACAAGCTAATACCCGGCAAGGCTCAGAAAGATCCAATCTCGCGAACTGACTGGCCAAGGACTGAACATCTAAGGCCAGAGGCCTCTCAGCTGCAGGAAGGTATGCAAACTCCCCAAACTCTCCGCCCGGCGGCTCAAGGCGTTGGCCACCACATTGGCCTTCCCCGGGTGGTATAATATAGTGATGTCATAGTCCTTTAGCAACTCTAACCATCTACACTGGCGCAAATTTAGATCCTTCTGCCTGAATATGTGCTGCAAACTCCAGTGGTCAGTATAAATCTCACAAGGCACACCGTACAAATAATGACGCCAGATCTTCAAAGCATGAACAATGGCAGCTAACTCAAGGTCGTGGAAAGGGTAATTCTTCTCATGTATCTTCAATTGTCTGGACGTGTAGGCAATCACCCTACCGTCCTGCATCAACACCGCTCCAAGGACAACTCGCGAGGCATCACAATAAACGGTATAGGACCCCGAGCCAGTAGGAAATATCAAGATTGCGGCTTTAGTCAAAGTTGTCTTGAGCTTCTGAAAGCTCGCCTCACACTCCTCTGTCCACTGAAATGGAGCACCCTTCTGGGTCAATTTAGTCATAGGGGCTGCAATCGATGAAAATCTCTCCACAAAACGGCGGTAGTAACCTGCCAAGCCAAGGAAACTGTGAATCTCTGTAACTGAGGACGGCTTGGGCCAACTATGCACGGCCTCTACCTTCTTCGCATCCACTTGAATGCCCTCACTCGATACCACGTGACCTAATAATGCCACAGAACTCAACCAAAACTCATATTTTGAGAACTTTGCAAACAACTTCTTCTCTCTCAAGGTCTAAAGCCCTGCCCTCAGGTGCTGCTCATGATCTTCCCGACTCCGGGAGTAAACAAGAATATCATCTATGAAAACAATGATGAACGAGTCGAGATATGGCCTGAACACACTGTGCATCAAATGCATAAATGTTGCGGGGGCATTAGTCAGCCTGAATGACATAACTAGAAACTCATAATGGCCATACCGAGTCCTGAAAGCAGTCTTCGGGATATCCGGCTCCCGAATCTTCAATTGATGGTAACCTGAGCGCAAATCAATCTTAGAAAATACATGTGCGCCCTGTAGCTGGTCAAATAAAGCATCAATACGAGGCAAGGGATAACGGTTCTTCACTGTGACCCTGTTCAACTAGCGATAATCAATACACATGCGCATAGAACCATCCTTTTTCTTCACAAACAAGACAGGAGCACCCCAAGGTGAAACACTAGGTCGAATAAAACCCTTATTAAGCAATTCTTGTAACTGATCCTTCAACTCCTTCAATTCAGGAGGAGCCATACGGTAAGGAGGAATGGAAATGGGCTGAGTGCCCGGCAACAAATCAATGCCAAAATCAATGTCTCTACCGGGCGGCATGCCCGGAAGATCAGCTGGAAACACATCGGGATAATCTCGTACCACTGGAGCTGAATCAACAGAAGGGGTATCAACACTGACATATCTCACATAAGCCAAATATGCGGCACACCCCTTCTCAACCATATGTTGAGCTCTAAGAAAAGTGATAACTCTACTGGGAGTGTGATATAAAGTACCAGTCCACTCAACGCGTGGAATACCTGGCATAGCCAGCGTCACGGTCTTGGCGTAACAATCAAGAATAGCATAATGGGGCGACAACCAGTCCATGCCCAAGATGATATCAAAATCCAGCATATCGAGTAACAATAAGTCTGCACTGGTCTCAAATCCATGAGTAATAACCAAACACGACCAATAAACGCGGTCCACAACAAGAGAATCTCCCACAGGAGTAGAAACATAAACAGGAGAACCCAAAGAATCTCGGACTATACCCAAATGAGCAAAATAAAAAGCCACATAAGAATACGTGGAGCCTAGATCGAATAGAACCGATGCATCTCTGTGACAAACCAGTATAATACCTGTAATGACATAATCGAAGGCAAAAGCCTCGGTACGAGCAGGAATAGCATAATATCTGGCTTGGCCTCCCCCTCGAGGGCAACCTCTACCTCCCCGACCTCCGCCCCTAGTTGGCTGGGCAGGTGGGGTAGCAGCTGGAGCTGTGATCATAGCCTGAGAACTCTACTGAGCACGCTGTGGCTGAAAAGTCTGTGAAGATGCACCCCTACCAAGTTTGGGGCAGTCCCTAACCACATGGAGTGTATCGCCACACTCGAAACAAGATCTGGGAGGACGTGGTGGTTGTGACTGTCTAGGGCCAGGTCTGCTAGACTGACGTCTGAAAGCACCCCGCGCAGGAGGCGCGCTAGAAACTAGAGGTGCATAGTAAGGCTCCTGAGGCCTGGGTGGAACTGGTGTACAGCTGGCTGCTGGAAGAGCTGAATGAACTGGGCGGACCATATAACCCCTACCATGTCGACCTGCTGCTGGGGTACGGGAACCATAGTAGTGGCCCGACTCTCGAGACCTCTTGGCCTCTCTCTCCTCTCGCTCCCTAGCGAGCATATCCTCGATCCTCCTAGCAATGCTCACTACCTGCTGATAAGGAATGTCCATCTCCAACTCTCGATCCATGCTAGATCTGATGGGTGCGATAAGACCCTCAATTAACCGACGAACCCTCTCGCGGACAGTAGCAACCAAAGTCGGCGCATGCCTAGCTAGTCTGGTGTAACGGATAGCATATTCTAAAACTGTCATAGCACCCTGGCGCAAATGCTCAAACTCTGTGCGCCATGCGTCCCTGAGGCTCTGAAGCACAAACTCCCTCAGGAACATATCTGAGAACTGGGTCCAGGTCAGTGAAGCAGCCTCGTCTGGACCGTCTAACTCATAGGTGCGCCACCAATCATAGGCGGCTCCGCGAAGCTGGAAGGTAGTAAAGGAAACCCCACTAGATCCGGCTATGCCCATAGTGCGAAGAATACGGTGACACTCCTCTAGGAATCCCAAGGCATCATCTGATGCTAGTCCACTGAATACCGGAGGGTCATACTTCTTGAACCTCTCAAGTCTCCGCTGCTCGTCCTCCGAAGCAGCTGACCCTTCCTCGGGCTGAACTGGCACTACCGGTGGATGATCTCTGGGACCTGCTCCACGTGCACTCGTTGCTCAGAAGTGCAGGCGGTGGGAGTCTATACTCCTCCCACGGCCTGAGATGTGGCTGCAGCAAGGGGAAGCAACCCTGCCTGAGCCAGAGTGGTGTACATAGACATGAACTGATCTAATGTCTCCTGAAGAGCTGGAGTAGTAGTGGCAGTAGATGTAGCAGGCGTCTGAACCTCGGCTGGATCTGCTGGTGGTACCTCGGCGGCAGCTCGCGCAGGTGCTCTCGCTGCACCACGTGCGCGTCCTCAGCCTCTAACCCCGGCCCCGGCCCCGGCCTCTGGCGGCTGCTGTAGGCGGCACAGGTGCCTGATCGTCCCGAGTAGCACGTGTCCTCACCATCTGTGGGAGAATAGAAAACAGAGGTTTAGAATTGATGTCAAAAGATATTGCACGACAAGGAAATCAATGAAGTGAAGATTTTTTTTCCTAAACAGTTACATAGCCTCTCGTAGATAAGTACAGACATCTCTATACCGATCAGCGAGACTCTAAATAATCAGCCTGTGTTCCGTGACTCCTATGAACCTAGAGCTCTGATACCAAATTGTCACGACCCCAGTTCGCCCTCCGTGAACCTGTCCTGAAGGCACCTAGTCCCTATAACAAGGTAAGCCTAGCAATGCGGAATAACAAAAAAATTTGCGGAATAATTAAGTAAAAGAAAGCTGAGCAATCTAAAAGAAAGACTACATATAAATTCCACTTGGCACATAGAACCCAAAATAATACGGAAGTCTACAACATCACCCCAAAACCCGGAAACTCACGGGAACCACAGGCTAACGGAATATAATACACTGCTCTAACTCCATAATGTCTATACAACTGTAAGGAAGGATAACTTTTCACAAAAAGCTGAAATAAGATAGAGACTCCTGGTATGCGGACGCGGCAGATGTACCTCGAAGTCTCTGATGTATATCTCAACCTCGGGGATAGTGCGTCTGAGTGGAGGTACCTGGATCTGCACATGAAAAACATGCACAGGAAAGGGAATGAGTACACCACAACGGTACTTAGTAAGTGCCAAGCCTAACCTCGGTCGGGTAGTGACGAGGAAAGTCAGGGCCCTACTGAGGTTAAACAATATAATAGAAATTTACAATATGAAAGACAGACAGAAATAATGAATACATTCGTGAAATAAGACAGGTCAAACAAGGAAATGAAAAACAAAAGAACAGAGTAAACGCGGAATATGAACAGCTCGATAACAAAGGTAACAATGAGGATCTTCCAGGATACCGTCCTGTAGTCCTTTTCTCAACTGTCTAGTGGACCTTCTGGGATACCGTCCCGCAGTCCATCATATGTATATCTGAAGGATCTCCCGGGATACCGTCCCGTAGCCATCATATGTATATCCGAAGGATCTCCCGGGATACCGTCCCGTAGTCCATCATATGTATATCCGAAGGATCTCCCGGTATACCGTCCCGTAGTCCATCATATGTATATCCGAAGAATCTCCCGAGATATCATCCCGTAGTCCATCATATCCCTGTGCAGGGGGGATCTCCCGGAATACCGTCCCGTAGTCCCAAAGTAAATATACATGGGGATCTCCCAGGATACCGTCCCGTAGTCCCAAAGTAAATATGCAGGGGGGATCTCCCGGGATACCGTCCCGTAGTCCCAAAGTAAATATGCAGGGGGGATCTCCCGAGATACCGTCCCGTAGTCCCAAAGTAAATACGCAGCCACAACAAGAAGACATTCAGAAATAGAGTGCAAAAATACAAGGCAACAAGTAGTTCTAGCCTAACATGCTTCACGTAGTACAATTAAAGCAACTTAAGCAAATAGGCAATTCAAGTCAACTAGGCATGCTTTTCTACTAACATAGGCTATAATTGCAAATAGAATAAAGCAGGTAAGAAAGAAACTCAGTCTAAATATTTAAAGTAAAACTGAATTTTCAACAATTAGCACAAGTACGTGCTCGTCACCTCATATACAAGGCATTCAATTACCAAATATCACATCCTAAGGGGAAAAGTCCCCCACACAAGGTTAGACAAGCCACTTACCTCGAACCGGCTCAATATCAACTTGAAACCACACGTTTTCCACGAGTATCCGACTCCAGATGGCCCAAATATATTCAAATAAATTTCATACCGTAAATAACATCTCATGCAATTGATTCTACTATTCAATTCAAGATTACGACGCGAAATTAGGTAAAATGACCAAAACGCCCCTCAGGCCAGCATCTCAGAGTCGGGTAAATTTTACATTTTTTGAACCCTCGTACTCTCACGAGTCTAGCCATATAAGATTCTCTCAAATCGGAGGTCAATCACCCACTCAAATCCCAATTTTAGAAAAAACTAAGTCCTGCCCAGGTATACCTTCGCATTTGCGATGATATTGGTCGCAATTGCGATCATGCCTGCCCAGCTATACCTTCGCATTTGCGATGCTGGCTTCGCAAATGCGAAGCTTGCAAATCAGCCTCACCAGCAGATTCCAAGTTCAAAAATGAAATCAGTGGCTTATCCAAAACTCACCCGAGCCCTCGGGGCTCCAAATCAAATATACACACTACCTCGAGAACATACTATGAACTTATCCCTGCGATCAAATCACCAAAATAACATCATATATATCGAATTAAGCCTCAAAATCCATGATTTCTATCAAATTTCATAAAACTTCAAATTTTCCATTTTAAGTCCGAAACACGTCAAACGAGATCCGTTTTCAACCAAACTTTACAGAAAGGACTTAAACCATATATAAGACCTGTACCGGGAGCCGGATCTAAAATACGGGCCCGATATCATCACTTTCTAATCAGATTTCATTTTCAATCTCCTTAAATATTTCCAGAAAACAATTTTACTCAAAAATTCACTTCTCGAGCTTGGGACCTCGGAATTCGATTCCGGGCATACGCCCAAGTCCCATATTTTCCTACGGACCCTCCGGGACCGTCAAATCACGGGTCCGGGTCCGGGTCCGGGTCCGTTTACCCAAAATATTGACCGTAGTCAAATTTATTCATTTTAATATTAAAACTTAGCATTTTTCACAAAATTTCATATTTAAGCTTTCCGGTTACGCGCCCGGACTGCGCACGTAAATCGAGTTAACCCTAATTAAGGTTTCCAAGGCCTCGGAAGCACGGAATGGGTAAGAAAATAGGTAATGACCCTTTGGGTCGTCACAGAATCGATAAAACTTCAAGAGTGAAATATAATTGTTTCATATTCAGGACAGCAGTCTTGCACCTATCATGCCAAAACCCTTATTCTTTGTCTTGATAATAACCCATTGCTTACTCTCTAGTTTTCTGTGCTCAATTTTTAATTGCTTTAATTTTAGTAGTTAAGTTTAGTTCAAAATCACTTAAATCAACTATTGATCATCCTGAATAGCGTTAACCATACGTTATTTGAACTTTGTTTGAATCCCATCTTTATGGGGACGATAATTATACTATACTATCTTTGGTTAGTGAGCATCAAACTTGTGTCACTACTAGAAAAGGACAATTTTCATCTGCAAATAAGTCGAAATCAATCAAAAATCGTATTTTTTTGGCGAATAAGGTCGGTCGGAAAACACGTGGTGGTAGAATATTTGCGACTGAATCAGTCAAAAAATTTCGATAGATAGGGTCGCAAACTAAAAAATAAAAAAAGCATTTGAATTTAAGTGATTGCGACCGAATTGGTCGTGTAATTTGCGACTGATTTGGTCCTTAATCAGAATTTTAAAAAACATAAATGTTCCGGCCGATTCTTTTGGAAAATAAAATAATAAAATAAATTTTTACTTAAATATTTCGACCAAAACAATCGTACATATTGAGTAATAATTAATTAAAAAAATTCAGAAATCCTCAATTTGCACAAATCTAGGTAATTTCTGGTGAAATTTGCGATAGATTCAGACGCAAATCGGGAAAAATTTTAGCAGAATTCTGATGTATTTTTAATTACATCACCTACCAAATAAAACAACCAACCAAACACCTAGTGTAACAATCCAAATTCAGTATTTACTACAAAATGAACAATAATATTTATAATAATCCAACCAACTAATCAAATAACATTAATTTTGATCAACCAATTATTAAAGTACTAACTCAAATTCATTAATTAAACATGATCTTCAACTCTAAAACATTCAAATAGCTAATCCGAGTCAGACTCAGTCTCCTCCTCAGACTTAGACTCCATTGCAGCTTGACTGCCTTTCTTGTTTTTCTTTTTTATATTTTTGGAACAAAGCCTCAGTTACATCACATTCTTGCATTATTTGATTCATTCTTTGACGAATAGCTACCATGTCTTCTTGGAAAACTGATACGCCAGCAAATAATGCTTCTGGACGACTGGAGGATGACTGTACTCTAATCCCGTATACTCGGCCTTTATTTATTTTCATGAGAAATAAAGAAAAGAAAGTAAAGGAGTAATAAAACAAACACACAACTTTCAAACTAATACTAAAATAGATAATTACATAATATCTATACCTTTAATCACGCCACCTGCCGCATGTGTCCAAATTGCAGTCATATCCTCCTGGGCAGGCTGAGTTTGTCACCATTCATCAAGAACAATATGATACTTATCCTGAAATAAAAATAATAAATATTATATAAATAAAATACACCAAGAGGGGAAAATAATATAGTGTTGGAGTTGGGATCATACAAATGTCTCTGAAGCACGCGGTTTGACCTATCCTTCTCTTGTGCCGACCTTCTTCTTCTTCTTGTGGGTCTCTGCAAAGACCTCAGCATAAGTCACATCTCTCCCACATTCCTTTTCCTGAAAATTAATAAGTAATTAGAGATATATGTGTATGTGTGTGTATATATATTTATGCACACACACACATATACATATACATATATATATATATACACACACACACACATACATACTTGTAAACGAAGAATATTTTATAATGAAGTTACCAATCTCAAATGATGGGCTGGAACACAACTCATTGAAAAATAAGCTTGTTTAAAAGTAAGCGAACTTGTTTAAAGTTACACGAATGTTACTCTCCATATAAGTAAGCTTATCCATCCTCAAGGTGCTAGAACGCAACTCCTTGAAAAATAAGCTTAACTCTGCAATAGGCTTCCATATTCTATTAGGCAATACATTAAACGCAATATGCATCAAAGATTTTATGAAAATGTGACAATCGTGGCTTTTCATAGACGTCAACTTTCCTTCTTTCGTGTCAACACACCTAGACAGGTTTGATGTATACCCATCATGCATACTCAAATTATTAATCCAATCACAAAACTCTCTTCTCTTCCCCAAGGTGAAGGTAAAACTGGCCTTAAGGTTCAGAATCTTGTTGTTCAAATATGTCAGGTACGACTCATTTCGCCTACAATATTCCTTTAAGTCCATGGCATTCAAGTTATCCTTTGTCTTGTTGTTTACATCCATCATAGTATTAAACAAATTGTAGAAAAAGTTCTTTTCGATGTGTATGACATCAAGATTATGCCGAAGAAGGTTGTGTTTCCAATAAGGTAACTCTCACAATATGCTCTAGTTAGTCCAGTTTTTTGTAACACCATAACCAGGTATCTTATTAGCCAAGGGATAGCATGTTACCTTAGTAAGATCCCTAACTCTGTTCCAAATCTCTTCTGGGAGACAAAACGGATGGTGGCTCCTCATAATCAGTTTTGTTCTTCAAAAATGCACTAGTATTTCTCCTGAACTCGTGATCCATTGGCAAGAAGCGACGTTGGCAGTCAAACCATGTGTTCGTACCTCCATGTTTCAAAGTGCATGCCTTTATATCTTCCATATATGTCAGGCAAGCTATCTTTTTGGCAGTCGACCACCCAGACATCATTCTATAAGCAGGAAATCATTTATAATCCATATCAAAGTAGCACACAATCTGAAGTTTTGATTAGTAGATATATTATATGTTTCCATGCCTTGATGCCACAATAACTTCAACTCATCAATCAAAGGATGCATGTAAACATCAATAGACTTTCTTGGATTGTGTGGATCTGGAACAATGCAAGTTAGAAAAAAATATCGACTTGTCAAACATAACTCAGGTGGAAGATTATAAGGTGTAACAAACACCGGCCAACATAAATATGGTGCAGTAGAGACTGCAAATGGAGTGAATCCATCAGCGCATAATCCCAAACTAATGTTGTTTTGGGGCACTAGCAAAGTCCGGGAACACCCTATCGAAATGCTTCCAAGCTTCTCCGTCTGAAGATGACATAGAATACCATCTGGCCTTCTATGCTCATAATGTCACCTCATATGAGGAGCGGAACTCATTGATGCATACAACCTTTTTAATCTTGGTATAAGGGGTAAGTAGTGCATCGCCTTCACCGGGATATTCTTCTTTTTATCATTTTAGGCATCCTTGTAACGAGGATTTTTACAAAATTTGTAGTTCTCTATAGATGAATCATCCTTATAGAATAACATGCAACCATTCTCACAACAATGAATCTTTTCTGATGAAAGACCCACTTGGAAACTAATTCTTTTACCGTGTAGAAATATTTGGGTAGGTCAATGTTACTCGAATTAAGTTAGTTCATAAGATCAATAATAGAATTCATGCCCGATTGAGAAATAGAACTATCCGACTTAATTTGAAGTCATCGAACAATAACAGACAACTTGGAATGCACTGAGTCTTTATACAATGGACAAATAGCTTCCTCTAAATCTTTGAAGAACTTCTTAGCCTCATCATTAGGTTCAGATTGAGCCCCCGGAAACATCTTAAAGGCATCCCTCATCATGTCATTGAATCTAGAATTTTCAACATTATTCTCCACTACGGGACTACCCTCTTCACCACCAAAAGAATTTTAAAAATAAATTATTTACACTATCAAGATTCTCACCAAGAGCAGTTCACACATAATAATTTTCCATAAATTTCTTTTTAATAAAGAGGACATGTAATAACATCTTCTCCCAATAACTTAATACACTTGCGTTTCACACAAGGGAACCTAATCGTTCCTTCAATATAAAAGGCATCATGTGTCATTGGCTTAGCAATAAATCCAGCAACCCCTTCTTTAAATTCATCCCTTAACCCCACACGATTAGGATGATTCATATTATACATCCGCCTACGATGCGCAAATGTCATTTACACAAATAAAAACATATGAAATTTATAAGATATTTAAAATTATTTAATTTATTTAAAGTAATTAATAGGTTACGCCAATTCGAAGATTTTTTTTAACTATTATATTCTTTTAAGTTAAATTCATTAACACTCAAAATCTTACATTTATCCCTATTTTATGTTATATAAATCTCCCAAAACATGAATTAAATTTAAATAGCTTTTTATATGTTCATAAAGTCCACACAAGACCAATAATTTGTCAAATCTACAAAAAAAAATTAATGTAATAATTATTAAGTTTTAAATTTAATATTAGTCCATTTAATAAATTATGAAGCAATAATATTAAGCTTAACTTCTTAAACATAAAACTAAGGCTTTAAATTATAACTACTTAATAAAATTCCAAATCATTCTTCTCTAAAGTTAACAATTTCACTATACATAAACTTTGCAATTGTTAAAATCACATATAAGTACTAACCTCAATTTCAAACGTGAATTTAGTTTCCAACATAAATATTAATACATCTATGGCAATTCTAAAAACAAATCTATGACAATTCTAAATAAACATCTATGAAAATTCTAAAATAGTTTCAAATTTAAATCAATTAGGAAACTAAAAAGTATCTAAAACCTAGATGCACGAATCTAAAATATAATCAAATAATTTTAAAAATAATATAAGTCAAACAACTTAGGAAACTAATTCAATTAGGGATCATACTACACATATCAAACTATTTATAAATAAAATTAAAAATAATAAAATAATTAAGGGGAAGGGGTACGAATATGGGCAGTGGGG